>JBBBDQ010013801.1:0-10316 GCA_037127315.1 Ascarosepion bandense
TGCTGAAACAAGCTACTGATATCTGAAATGTAAATTCTCTACATAAATTCTTTATCTTGTTTCATTCAAAATAACACGTGTTTCCTTGTCATTATGCCTATATAACTCAAAGTTAATCTACCTTAAACCATCGAAAGACCAGTACATATATAAATCACTATATAGTTTAGTATTTTTACATAAAAGAGGGAATGTATGTCTAAAATGTCTTTTGAAGGTCATGTAACTTCATAACAACACAGTAGTATTACATATGAAGATGACACATTGCAAAAGTTCTTACAAGAGTTAGTTATTTAGAATTAAACTGTCTTAAAAGGAACTTTGCAAAGTGTCAGTAAGGAAATAATAGTATTTATAATGTAATTTGTAATAAGGTAGAAAGGTATGTAAGGATGTGTCTGAAAAGAACTCTTTTATCCCACTAAGGAAAGAAAGCTATGACTATGGGTGAGGTGCAAAACATGCAATGGTGGAGAAGGTTTTTAAGACACCTGTGTGAAGAAGCAGGTTTAATTTACAGGAAGTAAAATGAGAAAGGAAGGAAGCTGTAAGATATGGTATCTGTGAAAGGCCTCAACAAGGATTTTAGCCAAGCTAGCAGATAAAACACTTTCAGATTTTTCTTTCCAAATGTAGCTAGGCTCTTCTACTTACCATATTTTATGCTCTCATGCTCACTTCATGTACTTAATGCAGTAGATATAGATCAGATCACTGGATATATTCACAAATAATTTTTATGGCTTAGTAATATTTTCTGGATGAAAAGCTCTTCATTCCTCATGAATTCTACCTAGAATCGCTGAGATTACAGATCAATGAAAATCTAGTTTAACAACAGGAACTAAAACAATTTGTGTGTTTCAACATTTTTGCCAATGTCACTTGTCGTAGTCATTGCATCCATAATTGTTTTTTTCTCAGCAGACAAATTATGTTATCCAAATTCAAAATTACCTGTATCCCATCATTCGACAAATAACTTTTGCATCATTGTTATCAAAAGAGTCATCACAGACAGTTCCTTTGACTCCATTACGAGTGATTTCATTCTTCCAATCATTTCTGATGCTTCACCAATAAGCCAGATTTTGACGTCTGCAGAGAAAAAAGGAGGAAACCAAAATGTCAAGAGAGAGAGTATGAAAATTGTCACATATTTATGACATGTTTTAGACATACTGATATCCGTTTTATTGTGACCAAGATATATAGTTATATATATATATATATATATACTGACAATTATTAGGATGTCAATAATGGTTTTCAAAATAATATTTTATGTTTTATTTTATATCTTCCTTATTATAGTAATATGTTAGAAAAGGATTTGTACAGAAAATGCATTTTCCAAATAGTTTGCATTATGGAAATAATCTGCCAAATATCTTACTGCAAAAATATATTTCTCATCATCTACTATATAAACATGTTACAATTAATTAAACCATTACAATGCTTGCCAATTGTTTCAATAAGTACATTTTCACAGAAATTTTATTCTTGAAATGTGTTGACAAAAATGTTTTTATATTTTTAATTTATATTAACAATTATTTGTATTTATGTAAATTATCTAAGAAATCATATTTTAATTACACATAAATTGAGGGTCATATTTTTAGTCACCATTAATGCTTCATATTTATTACGTAATAATTATGCATGAGATGAAAGCTTCAATAAATTGTTGGTCAAACTCACTGACATAATCAACACTTCTTGATTTATTTCATGCTGAATGGCTCTTTTAGAAAAATATTTGAGGAAGAACTTAATGCATGAGATATTATTAAGTCCTAGCTAGTGGATAGATTAAATATAGATGCTCTGGATTGTTAACGCTTAATAGTAAGCAGTGATTAGCTGAATTCCTGATTTTGGAAATGTTCACCTGAGAAAATACTCAGGAAGGTCTTACATCTCTTTGTGTGATGTTTTCTAAGCACAGCTGAGATGAAATTGGCAGAAATGGGTCAGTGTATCTCTTTTGGGATCGTCAGATGAGTATCACTTTCTCTCTAAAGACATTTCAAAAGAACTTGAAAAACTAGCAAAAAACTACATAAAAAGGCTTGTCTTTTTTCTAAATGGACTGTACAACCTGAGAAAAGCTGAAAACTATCCACAAGCAATATTTAATGGCAAATAAAAATACTAATACAGCAAAAAAGATTAAGTAATTCATGGAAGGATAATAACGTGACATCTAAACAACTTCTGAATTAATCAGAGAAAAGTTATTTACCAGTTTGATTTGCTGAGAAAATTAGAGAGGTAACATTGTGGCTGGTAAGATAGTACTTGATTTGTTTAAACATTTAATGGTAACATCCTCATTGTGTCCTAGGTTATGTGTTCTCCCAAAGAAAAGATTTGTAGCCACTGTTCAAGACATCATATTCTGATCCAGTACAATCCGAGGTCATCAAGCCAGATCACACCTTGCCCATTTCCAAATGTATTCGGAATTACTTGTCCATCACTGAAATGAAAAGTTAGTTAAAAACTAAAAATATCAATATAGTTATCAATGTAAACAATCTCGAATTGATTCATATTCCCAAATATAACAAAATGACTGCAAAAATGATTGAGAAACACCTTTCAATTAGGCTGACTATTTTCTAGACAAAATACAAATAATTCAAATATAAATTGTAGAAAACGTATTAAAATGAAAGGAAATCATTCCACAGATAATGTACTATGTATATGTGGTAGGTATCTTAAGGAGGAATGCAGTCATCTTCTTCAAGTCAGACTAAAGCAGATAGGAAAGACATGACTGAAAGTGAGTATAATTGCACGGTGGAGAAAACTACACATTAACCTTGTGAGGGCAGGGATTTATAAGAAGTAAAATGAGGTAGTAAGGAAGCTGTGAGGTTGCATCTATCAGCATTTTCAACAAGAATTTTAGACAAGCTAGTTGATAATTAAACACTTTGGATTTTTCTTTCCAAAAGTGTATTAGTTTGTTTCCACTGTCTACAATGCGATACTCTCATGTGGTACTTCATGTACTTAACACTGTAGAAATAGATCAGACCAGTGGATATATTCACAAATAAATTTTATTGCTAATTAATATTTTCTGGAATAAAAATTTTCCTTTATTTTGAAGAATTCTTCCTAGAAACGGTGAGAGTGCAGATCAACGAAAATCTTGACTTAACAACGGTAAACATGAAAATAAACAATTTGTGTGTTTCAAAATTTTTGCCACTATAATTTATCATAGTCATTGCATTCATAATGAATTCATTTTTTCAAAAGAAAATTATAAAAAAATTCAAAATCAAAATTACTTGTGTCCCATCTCGACAAATAACTTTTGCATCATTGTTATCAAAATAGTCATCACAGACAGTTCCTTTGGTGCCATTACGAGGATTTCAATTCTTCCAATCATTTCTGATGTGCCACCAATAAGCCGGATTCTGATATCTACTGAAAAATGGATAATTAAAAAGACAGTAAGACGTGTAAAATTTTCATATATTTAAACATGTCTTGGATATGTTACAATACTGTTTAATTGCATCTATATATATATATGATTATCATATATATATATATATTTAAATACATACAGATAAGTACAAGAATATTAACACATCATTTTCAAACATTATCTTTAAGTCTGCATTTTATATCTGTTATTATAGTAACTGTTGCAAATACATTTATATAGAATGAGCTAGAAAGGCAAAAATCAACTAAAAGTTATTTTTATTATAGGAAAGAATGTGGAGGGCCAGTATTCTAGTCACCATTAATACTCATTTATGAGGCAAAAATTGTGAGAGATGAAACTTCATAAATTGTAGGTTAATTTTACTGACATAATCAACATTTCTTGGTTTTATTTCATTCTGAATGGCTCCTTTATAGGAAAACATTTTATAATGAACTAAAAGGTGAGTGACACAGGTCCGTCTTTGCCATGGTAAGCAATGATAGGCACAAGCCTGGCTTGTATTAACATCTAATAGTAAAGTAGTGGTGGCTAACTGAATTCCTGTGTTTGGAAATGTTCACCTGGAAAAAAACACTTTTCGGGAAGGTCTTACATCTCTTTGTGTGATGTATTCTAACCTGGCAGGAATGTAGTCATGTATCTCTTCGGACAGATCAAAATGGGTATGTGACACTGGATAGCATGATCTACTTTTCTCTCTAAAGATATTTCAAAAGAAATCAGAAACTAGCAAATCAACATAAAACGTGTTTGTCTTCTGAAGTAGACCGTGACATCTGACGGAAGCAAAACTGCCGGTGCTAGTATTTAATGGTGACAAAATAAATATTCATAACAGCAAAAGACTAAGCAATTTATGGAGGAATAATAAAGCACATCTAAACAACTTCTGAATTAATCAGAGAAACGTTACTTACCAGTTTGCTCTGTTGGAGAAAGTTGAGTGTAACTTTGTGGCTGGTAAGATAGTACTTACTTGATTCATTTAAACATTTAATGGCAACATCCTCATTGTGTCCACAGTTATGTGTTCCCCAAGAAAATACTGGGACAATGTTCAAGATCATATTCTGATCCAGTACAACTGAGGTCATCAAGCCAGATCACACCTTGCCCATTTCCAAATGTATTTGGAATTACTTGTCCATCACTGAAATGAAAATTTAGTTAAAAAAAACTAAATATATCACATAGTTAGTCAATGTAAATAAAATTGGACTGATTCACACTCCCAAATACAAAATGGCTGCAAATGATTTAGAAATCTTTCAATTAGGCTGTTTAATGTTTGGCAAAATACAAATAATTTACATGTAAATTGTAAAATACTTAATAATTCCTAAATGTGTAAACAGTACTTCAATGCTTTTGAAAGCAATGTTTATCTCATTCAAACCATCTATCCACCAGTACAAGTAACTACATACAAATTGCTATATAGCTACGTAAGAGGGCTGTGTAAAATATTCAAAGGTCTTGTCATCTTTAAAAATCAAAACTAGGTAGATGATGTTATCTACACTTTGCCAAATATTTTCTAGAGTTATCTTAGAATAGAAAATATAAAAAATAGCTTAATTTATAATAGCTCATATGTGGTAAGGTATCTAGGAAACCAGTCATCCTCATCGAGTCAGATTGAAGAATATAGTAAAGCCTTTTGATAATGCTTTGATAGCAAAGTTAAGGTGAATAATAAAGTACAAATAACTCATTTTGTTCACTGTTTTCAAAACTGTGTAAAAATATATTTTGACCAATAGAAAAGGAATTGGCTTATAAAGGAATAAACCTAGGTAAAATTTTAAAGCCCTCTCATGTCACCCTTGACCAGTGGCATAGGTTGGACTTACAAACTGAGAAAAAGTAACAAGCCAATGTCAAATGGCATTTAGATATAAATAGGCAAAGAAAGTTGAATAAATGAGAAGAAAGACAGAAAGCAGAGTCCCATGTGTCTGAATTACACTGGTGTCAAATGACAAGATGATACATTATAAGACTCTAATGAGAAGAGATGCACAGTCCCTGGTGTAAATATACACCTCATTCTAATTTTGTTATAATTTTAAATATATTTTGATATTTACATTAAATACAAACATATAATTTTTACTTGAGAAACAATTTCTCTCAATGTTTTTATGTATTTGGGAATATTTGTGTTCTGTTTGAAATCTGAGAGACATTAACATTTATCAAACCATGAAACTTTAATGTTTGATTACTGCTTAAAATGCCATTGATAACCTCAAAGGTAAATGTGTAAATTTTTGTATACAAATTCTTTATCTTGTTTCATTCAAAATAACACGTGTTTCCTTGTCATTATGCCTTATACAATCAAAGTTAATCTACCTAAACCATCTATACACTAGTACATATATAAATCACTATATAGCTAGAGAAGATTATTTTTACATAAAAGGGGGAATGTAAAATATTGAAAGGTCATGTAAACCTACACAACACAGCAGTATTACATATGAAGATGACACATTAGCAAGCCCTTAAGAGCAGTTATTTAGAATCGAATTAACTCTTGTATGAACTTTGCAAAGTGTCAGTAAAAGGAAATAATAGCATTTATAATGTACTACACACATGTGGTAGGGTATGTAAGGAGTTGAAGCAGTGATCCTTTTTCACTCAGTCTCATGGAAAGGAAAGCCAAGCATAACCAAAGTGAGGTGCAAGGCCAGAGAACCATAGGAGATGGCATGATTAACTTGGTACAGTTCCAGGTAATTTACAGGAAGTAAAACTATGTTTTTAAGCAAGTTTTAAGATATGGTATCTGTGAGCATTTCAACAAGGATTTTAGCCAAGCTAGCAGATAAACACTTTCAGATTTTTCTTTCCAAATGTGTGCTCAGTTCTTTCATTTACCATATTTTTTTATACTTTCAAGTGTACTTCTGCGTACTTAATGGCAGATATGACTGGGATCACTGGATATATTCACAAATAATTTTTATGGCATAGTAATATTTTCTGGGATGAAAGTTTCTTTATTTCGAGAATTTGCCCAGAATCGTGTTGAGACTATAGATCAATGAATTGTTTTAACAACAGGAACTAAAAACAAAACAATTTGTGTGTTTCAACATTTTACAATGTAATTTGTCGTAGTCATTGCACACATCCATAATTCTTTTTTTCAGCAGATAAATTATAAACATTCAAATTCAAAATTACCTGTATCCCATCATTCCCATTGTATCAACTTTTTGCATCATTGTTATCAAAAGAGTCATCACAGACAGTTCTTTGAAACTGATGACAGTGATTTCATTCTTCCAATCATTTCTGATGCGCCACCAATAAGCCGGATTCTGACGTCTGCAGAGAAAAAAAGGTATAACTTAAAAACAAGATATGTGAGACATGAAAAGTCCACATATATTTAAACATATGTTTTAGACATATGACACTGTTTTATTGTGACCAAGATATATATAGTTATATATATATATACTGATGAATTATTAGGATGTCAACAAACCATTTTCAAATATTACATTTTATGTTTTTATTTGATATTCTATTATAGTAATATGTTAAATGAGGAACAGTTGAAACTGCATTGCAAAATAGTTTGCATTATGGAAATAATCTTAAATATTTTGAATAAAAATATATTACCATTTACTATATAAACATGTTGCAATTAATTAAAATCATTATAATACAATTGTTTCTGTCATGGCTACTACTAGAAATTCTGACTTGAAATGTATTGACAAAAATGTTTTAATTATTTAACAATTATTTGTAGCCAAATATCTAATAAAACTCATTTTTAATTACAGAACATAAATTGAGGGTCAGCATTTTAGTCACCATTAATGCCTATATTACGTAATAATTAGCATGTATGAGGACAGTTTAGAGAAAATTGTTAAATTAATTTACCACATAATCAACACTTTTGATTTATTTTGATGCTGAATGGTCTTTCATGAAAAAATATTTATAAAGAACTAATGCAAAGAGAGACACAGGTCCAGTTTGTGATAGAGTCAAAATGATAGACACAAGTCTTGATTGTATTAACGTCTGACATAAGGAAATGACATCTGAAATAATCTCTGGATTTTGGAATGTTCACCTGGAGAAAAACACTTTTCAGGAAGGTCTTACATCTCTTTGTGTGATGTTTCTAAGCACAGCTGAGATGGCAGAAATGGGCTGTGTGACTTTTTAACGCCAGATGAGTATCACTTTCTCTAAAGACATTTTCAAAAGAACTTGAAAAACTAGCAAAAACTACATAAAAAGTGTTTGTCTTTTTTCTAAATGGACTGTACATCTGAGAAAAGCTGAAAACTACCGTCGCCAATATTTAATGGCAACAAAAAAATACTATAACAGCAAAAGATTAAGTAATTCATGGAAGGATAATAACGCACATCTAAACAACTTCTGAATTAATCAGAGAAAAGTTATTTACCAGTTTGTTCTGTTGAGAAAATTAGAGGTAACATTGTGGCTGGTGAGGTTGTACTTGCTTCATTTAAACATTTAATGGCAACATCCTATTGTGTGTCCGCAGTTATGTGTTCCCCAAGAAAGATTGGGACAATGTTCAAGATCATATTCTGATCCAGTACAACTGAGGTCATCAAGCCAGATCACACTCAGTTCATTTCCAAATGTATCTTAACTTGTCCATCACTGAAATGAAAAGTTAGTTAAAAAAACTAAAAATATCACATAGTTGGTCAATGTTCAATCTGACTGATCTATATCTCTAAATATAACAAAATGACTGCAAATGATTTAGAAACATACCCTGAATAGGGTTGACTACTTTAGACAAAAATACAAATAATTCAAATATAAATTGTAGAAAAATGACAAAATGAAAGGAAATCATTCCATAGATAATACTTGTCATGGGACAGGTATCTAAGGAGGAATGCAGTCATCTTCTTCAAGTCAGACTAAAGCAGATAGGAAAGACATGACTGAAAGTGAGGTGCATAATTGCACGAAGAGAGAAAAACTGGCTATCAACTTTGTGTGATGAGTGCAGGTAATTTATAAGAAGTAAAATGAGGTAGTAAGGAAGTCAGGAGGTTGCATCTACTGGGCATTTCAACAAGAATTCTTGCATGTTGCTGGATAATTAAACACTTTCAGATTTTTCTTTCCAAAAGTGTGTTAGTTCTGTTTCAATGACCATGTTTTTATACTGCCTGTGTACTTCATGTACTTAACACTGTAGAAATAGATCAGACCAGTGGATATATTCACAAATAAATTTTATTGCTAATTAATATTTGGAATAAAATTCTTCTTTATTCCAAGAATTCTTCCTAGAAACGGTGAGAGTGCAGATCAACGAAAATCTTGACTTAACAACGGTAAACATAAAAATAAACAATTTGTGTGTTTCAAAATTTTTGCTACTCATAATTTATCATAGTCATTGCATTCATAATGAATTCATTTATTCTCAAAAGAAAATTATACAAAAAAATTCAAATTCAAAATTACTATGTCCCATCATTCGACAAATAACTTTTGCATCATTGTTATCAAAATAGTCATCTACAGATACAGTTCCTTTGGTGCCATTATGAGTGATTATTCTTCCATCCATTTCTGATGCCACCAATGTCGGATTCTGAATATCTACTGAAAAAAATGGATAATTGTCATGTTATCTGTAAAATTTACATATTTCAACATGTCTTGGATATATAATACTGTTTAATTGTGACTAAGATATATATATATATATATATATATATATATATATATATATATATATATATATATATATATTTAAATATATAGACAAGTATAAGTATATTAACACATCATTTTCAAACATGACTTTTTGTGTTTTCATTTTATATCTGTTATTATAGTAACTGTTGCAAATAAGGATTTATATAAAAACTGCATTGGAAAAAGTGTTTGTATTAGAGAAATAATCTGACAAATAATGTATTTTAGTTTTATATCAACAATTGTTTGTAGTGCAAAAATCAACTAAAAGTTATTTTTATTATAGGGAAAGAACAAGAGTCAGTATTCTAGTCACCATTAATGCTTCATATTTATGAGGTAAATTATGCATAAGATGAAAGCTTCATAAATTGTAGGTTAATTTACTGACATAATCAACATTTAAGAGTTTGTTTCCCATTCTGAATGGCTCCTTTATAGGAAAACATTTATAAAGAACTAATGCAAAGCAGATGACAGGTCCAGTTTGCAGAGTCAAAATGATATGGCCAAGCTCAAGCCAGGACATCTGGTAGCAAAGTAGTGGTGGCTAACTGAATTCCTGTGTTTGGAAATGTTCACTCCGAAAACACTTTTCGGAAGGTCTTACATCTTCTTTTGTGTGATGTATTCTAACCTGGTGAAACGGGGGTCAGTGTATCTCTTCTGGGATGATCAAATGGGTATGTGACACTGGATAGCATGATCACTTTTCTCTCTAAAGATATTTCAAAAGAAATCAGAAAACTAAAGCAAATCAACATAAAACGTGTTTGTCTTCTTTCTGAATAGACCGTACATCTGACGGAAGCCAAAAACTGCCGGTGCCAGTATTTAATGGTGACAACAAATACCAGTAACAGCAAAAGACTAAGCAATTTATGGAGGAATAATAAAGCACATCTAAACAACTTCTGAATTAATCAGAGAAACGTTACTTACCAGTTTGCTCTGTTGAGAAAGTTGAGGTAACATTGTGGCTGGTAAGATAGTACTTACTTGATTCATTTAAACATTTAATGGCAACATCCTCATTGTGTCCACAGTTATGTGTTCCCCAAGAAAGATTGGGACAATGTTCAAGATT
>JBBBDQ010013803.1:0-14989 GCA_037127315.1 Ascarosepion bandense
TGCTGAAACAAGCTACTGATATCTGAAATGTGTAAATTTCTACATAATTCTTTATCTTGTTTCATTCAAAATAACACGTGTTTCCTTGTCATTATGCCTATAACTCAAAGTTAATCTACCTTAAACCATCTATACACTAGTACATATATAAATCACTATATAGCTAGAGAAGAATATTTTTACATAAAAGAGGGAATGTAAAATATTGAAAGGTCATGTAAACTTTACAATAACACAGTAGTATTACATATGAAGATGACACATTGCAAAGTTCTTACAAGAGTTAGTTTATTTAGAATCAAACTAACTCTTGTATGAACTTTGCAAAGTGTCATGTAAAGAAATAATAGCATTTATAATGTACTATGTATATGTGGTAGGGTATGTAGACAATGCTGATGATCCTTTTCAAATTCAGTCTGAAGGAAAAGGAAAGCCATGACCAAAGTGAGGTGCAAAATATGCAATGGTGGAGAAGGCTACACATTAACCTTGTGTGAAGAAGTGCGGAGTAGGTTACAGGAAGTAAAATGAGAAAGGAAGGGAAGCTGTAAGATATGGTATCATAGAGCATTTCAACAAGGATTTTAGCCAAGCTAGCAGATAAACACTTTCAGATTTTCTTTCCAAATGTGTGTTGAAGCTCTTTCTACTTACCATATTTTTATACTCTCAAGTGTACTTCATGTACTTAATGCAGTAGATATAGATCAGATCACTGGATATATTCACAAATAATTTTTATGGCTTAGTAATATTTTTCTGATCAGAAAGTTTTCCTTTATTCTCATGAATTCTACCTAGAATCGCTGAGATTACAGATCAATGAAAATCTAGTTTTTAACAACAGGAACTAAAAAAACAAACAATTTGTGTGTTTCAACATTTTTGCCAATGTCATTTTGTCATGGTCATTGCATCCATAATTGTTTTTTTCTCAGCAGATAAATTATAAAAACATTCAAATTCAAAATTACCTGTATCCCATCATTCGACAAATAACTTTTGCATCATTGTTATAAGAGAGTCATCACAGACAGTTCCTTTGACTCCATTACGAGTGATTTCGATTCTTCAATCATTTCTGATGCGCCACCAATAAGCCAGTTATGACGTCTGCAGAGAAAAAAGGTATAACTTAAAAACAAGACAGTGAGACATGAAAAAATTGTCATATATTTAAACATATGTTTTAGACATATGACACTGTTTTATTGTGACCAAGATATATAGTTATATATATATATATATATATACTGACAATTATTAAATGTCAACAAACCATTTTCAAATATTACATTTATGTTTTTATTTTATATCTCTTATTATAGTAATATGTTAGAAAAGGATTTGTACAGAAAATGCATTGCAAATAGTTTGCATTATGGAAATAATCTGCCAAATACTTTGCAAAATATATTTCTCATCATCTACTATATAAACATGTTACAATTAGTTAAACCATTACAATGCTTGCCAATTGTTTCAATAAGTACATTGCCAGAAATTTTTATTCTTGAAATGTGTTGACAAAAATGTTTGCCTTTTAATTTTATATTAACAATTATTTGTATTGCAAATATCTAATAAAACTCATTTTAATTACAGAACATAAATTGAGGGTCAGTATTTTAGTCACCATTAATGCTTCATATTTATTACGTAATAATTATGCATGAGATGAAAACTTCATAAATTCATTGGGTTAATTTACTGACATAATCAACACTTCTTAGTTGCTTCATGCTGAATGGCTCTTTTATGAAAAAATATTTATAAAGAACTAATGCAAAGAGAGACACAGATTGATTTGTGATAAGAGTCAAAATGATAAACCACAAGTCTTGATTGTATTAACGTCTAATAGTAAAGTAGTGATTAGCTGAATTCCTGATTTTGGAAATGTTCACCTGGAGAAAAACACTTTTCAGGAAGGTCTTACATCTTTGTGTGATGTTTTCCTGACACAGCTGAGATGGCAGAAATGGATTAGTGTATCTCTTTTGGGATAAGTCAGATGAGTATCACTTTCTCCTCTAAAGACATTCAAAGAACTTGAAAAACTAGCAAAAACTACATAAAAAGTGTTTGTCTTTTTCTAAATGGACTGTACATCTGAGAAAAGCTGAAAACTACCGTCGCCAATATTTAATGGCAACAAAAAATACTATAACAGCAAAAGATTAAGTAATTCATGGAAGGATAATAGCACATCTAAACAACTTCTGAATTAATCAGAGAAAAGTTATTTACCAGTTTGTTCTGTTGAGAAAATTAGAGGTAACATTGTGGCTGTGGTAAGATAGTACTTGATTCATTTAAACATTTAATGGCAACATCCTCATTGTCACCAGTTATGTGTTCCCCAAGAAAGATTGGGACAATGTTCAAGATCATATTCTGATCCAGTACAACTGAGGTCATCAAGCTGATCACCTGCTTATACATTTCCAAATGTATTGTTCGGAATTACTTGTCCATACACAAATGAAAAGTTAGTTAAAAAAAACTAAAAATATCACATAGTTGGTCAATGTAAACAATCCTTGGACTGATTCATATTCCCAAATATAACAAAAAAATGACTGCAAATGATTGAAAGCCATAACAATTAGGCTGACTACTTCTAGACAAAATACAAATAATTCAAATATAAATTGTAACATGTTAAAATGAAGAGTGAGAACATAGATAATGTACTATGTATATGTGGTAGGGTATCTAAGGAGGAATGCAGTCATCTTCTTCAAGTCAGACTAAAGCAGATAGGAAAGACTACATGACTGAAAGTGAGGTGCATAATTGCACGGTGGAGAAAACTACACATTAACCTTGTGTGATAGTGCAGGTAATTTATAAAGTAAATGAGGTAGTAAGGAAGCTGTGGGAGGTTGCATCTATCAGCATTTTCAACAAGAATTTTAGACAAGCTAGCTGATAATTAAACACTTTCAGATTTTTCTTTCCAAAAGTGTGTTAGTTTGTTTCCACTGACCATGTTTTTATACTCTCAAGTGTACTTCATGTACTTAACACTGTGAAACTGAATCAGACCAGTGGATATATTCACAAATAAATTTTATTGCTAATTAATATTTTCTGGAATAAAAAATTTTCCTTTATTTTGAAGAATTCTTCCTGAAAACGGTGAGAGTGCAGATCAACGAAAATCTTGACTTAACAACGGTAAACATAGAAAATAAACAATTTGTGTGTTTCAAAATTTTTGCCACTATAATTTATCATAGTCATTGCATTCATAATGAATTCATTTTTTTCTCAAAAGAAAAATTATAAAAATTTAAAATCAAAATTACTTGTACCCATCATTCGACAAATAACTTTTGCATCATTGTTATCAAAATAGTCATCACAGACAGTTCCTTTGGTGCCATTTTATCCAAGGTGATTTTAATTCTTCCAATCATTTCTGATGTGCCACCAATAAGCCGGATTCTGATATCTATGAAAAAAATGGATAATTAAAAAGACAGTAAGACGTGTAAAATTTTCATATATTTAAACATGTCTTGGATATATAATACTGTTTAATTGTATTAAGATATATATATATATATATATATATATATATATTTAAATACATACAGATAAGTACAAGAATATTAACACATCATTTTCAAACATTACTTTTTGTGTTTTCATTTTATATCATTTATTATAGTAACTGTTGCAAATAAGGATTTATATAAATTGTTTGTAGTGCAAAAATCAACTAAAAGTTATTTTTTATTATAGGAAAAGATGTGAGGGCCAGTATTCTAGTCACCATTAATGCTTCATATTTATGAGGTAAAAATTATGCATAGATGAAACTTCATAATTGTAGGTTAATTTACTGACATAATCAACATTTCTTGGTTTATTTCATTCTGAATGGCTCCTTTATAGGAAAACATTTATAATGAACTAATGCAAAGTGAGACACAGGTCCAGTTTGTGGTAGTGTTAAAATGATAGGCACAAGCCTGGCTTGTATTAACATCTAATAGTAAAGTAGTGTGGTGGCTAACTGAATTCCTGTGTTTGGAAATGTTCACCTGAAAAAAATGACTTTCGGAAGGTCTTACATCTCTTTGTGTGATGTATTCTAACCTGGCAGGAATGGGTCAGTGTATCTCTTCTGGGATGATCAAATGGGTATGACACTGGATAGCATGATCACTTTTCTAAAGATATTTCAAAAGAAATCAGAAAACTAGCAAATCAACATAAAACGTGTTTGTCTTCTTCTGAATAGACCGTACATCTGACGGAAGCTAAAAATCATTGCTAGTATTTAATGGTGACAACAAATACTACAACAGCAAAAGACTAAGTAATTTATGGAGGAATAATAAAGCACATCTAAACAACTTCTGAATTAATCAGAGAAACGTTACTTACCAGTTTGCTCTGTTGAGAAAGTTGGGTAACTTTGTGGCTGGTAAGATAGTACTTACTTGATTCATTTAAACATTTAATGGCAACATCCTCATTGTGTCCACAGTTATGTGTTCCCCAAGAAAGATTGGGACAATGTTCAAGATCATATTCTGATCCAGTACAACTGAGGTCATCAAGCCAGATCACACCTTGCCCATTTCCAAATGTATTTGGAATTACTTGTCCTTTACTGAAATGAAAATTTAGTTAAAAAAACTAAATATATCACATAGTTAGTCAATGTAACAAATTCTTGGACTGATTCACATTCCCAAATATAACAAAATGGTCGCAAATGATTTAGAAACAATCTTTCAATTAGGCTGTTTAATGTTTGCAAAATACAAATAATTTACATGTAAATTGTAAAATACTTAATAATTTCTAAATGTGTAAACAGTACTTCAAATGCTTTGAAAGCAATGTTTATCTCATTCAAACCATCTATCCACTAGTAAAAGTAACTACATACAAATTGCTATATAGCTACGTAAGAGGGCTGTGTAAAATATTCAAAGGTCTTGTCATCTTTAAAAATCAAATTAGTGTTAGATATTAAGACGACACTTCTACAAGTATTTTCTAGAGTTACTTTAGAATAGAAAATATGAAAAATAGCTGAATTTATAATGTACTACATGTATGTGGTAAGGTATCTAGAAACCAGTCATCCTCATCGAGTCAGATTGAAGAATATAGTAAAGCCTTTGATAATGCTTTTGATAGCAAAGCTAAGGTGAATACAAAGTACAAATAACTCTATTTTGTTCACTGTTTTCAAAACTGTGTAAAAATATATTTTGACCAATAGAAAAAGGAATTGGCTTGAGGCTAAAGAATAAACCTAGGTAATCGAAGCCCTCATGTCAAAATTTTCTTTGACCAGTGGCATAGGTTGGACTTTCATAAACTGAGAAAAGTAACAAGCCAATGTCAAATGGCATTTAGATATAACATTAGGCAAAGAAAGTTGAATAAATGAGAAGAAAGACAGAAAGTAGAGTCCCATGTGTCTGAATTACACTGGTGTCAAATGACAAGATGATACATTATAAGACTCTAATGGTTAAGAGAGGGAATTTCAAATAACTCTATTCAATTCCTAAGCTAAGTACTTTAAAATATATTTTGATATTTACATTAAATTACAAACATATATTCTTATTTGAGAAACAATTTTCTCTCAATGTTTTTATGTATTTGGGAATATTTGTGTTCAATGATTATTATGAATATTTTCTCTTTCTAATCATTTCATCAAAACCATGAAACTTTAATGTTTGATTACTTCTGCTGAAACAAGCTACTGATATCTCAAATGTGTAAATTTCACATAAATTCTTTATCTTGTTTCATTCAAAATAACACGTGTTTCCTTGTCATTATGCCTATATAACTCAAAGTTAATCTACCTTAAACCATCTATACACTAGTACATATATAAATCACTATATAGCTAGAGAAGAATATTTTTACATAAAAGGGGGAATGTAAAATATTGAAAGGTCATGTAAACTTTACAATAACACAGTAGTATATGAAGATGACACATTGTAAAATTTACAAGAGTTAGTTATTTAGAATCGAACTAACTCTTTGTATGAACTTTGCAAAGTGTCATGTAAGGAAATAATAGCATTTAATGTACTATGTATATGTGGTAGGGTATGTAAGGAGTAATGCAGTTAGATCCTTTCAATTCAGTCTGAAGGAAAAAGGAAAGCCATGACTAAAAGTGAGGTGCAAAATATGCAATGGTGGGAGAAGGCTACGCATTAACCTGGTGTGAAGAAGTGCAGGTAATTTACAGGAAGTAAAATGAGAAAGTAAGGAAGCCGTAAGATATGGTATCTGTGAGCATTTCCCTAACAAGGATTTTAGCCAAGTTAGCAGATAAACACTTTCAGATTTTTCTTTCCAAATGTGTGTTAGGCTCTTTCTACTTACCATATTTTTATACTTTCAAGTGTACTTCATGTACTTAATGCAGTAGATATAGATCAGATCACTGGATATATTCACAAATAATTTTTATGGCATAGTAATATTTTCTGGATGAAGTTTTCCTTTATTCTCATGAATTCTACCTAGAATCGCTGAGATTACAGATCAATGAAAATCTAGTTTTTAACAACAGGAACTAAAAAACAAACAATTTGTGTGTTTCAACATTTTTGCCAATGTAATTTGTCGTAGTCATTGCATCCATAATTCTTTTTTTCTCAGCAGATAAATTATAAAAACATTCAAATTCAAAATTACCTGTATCCCATCATTCGACAAATAACTTTTGCATCATTGTTATCAAAAGAGTCATCACAGACAGTTCCTTTGACTCCATTACGAGTGATTTCGATTCTTCCAATCATTTCTGATGCGCCACCAATAAGCCGGATTCTTGGACGCCTGCAGAGAAAAAAGGTATAACTTAAAACAAGAACAGTGAGACATGAAAAAATTGTCATATATTTCTAAACATATGTTTTAGACATATGACACTGTTTTATTGTGACCAAGATATATAGTTATATATATATATATACTGACAATTATTAGGATGTCAAATAAACCATTTTCAAATATTACATTTTATGTTTTTATTTGATATCTCTTATTATAGTAATATGTTAAATGAGGAATTGTACAGAAACTGCATTGCAAATAGTTTGCATTATGGAAATAATCTGCCAAATACTTTACTGCAAAAATATATTTCTCATCATCTACTATATAAACATGTTACAATTAATTAAACCATTACAATGCTTGCCAATTGTTTCAATAAGTACATTGCCAGAAATTTTTATTCTTGGAAATGTATTGACAAAAATGTTTGCCTTTTAATTTTATTTTAACAATTATTTGTAGTGCAAATATCTAATAAAACTCATTTTTAATTACAGAACATAAATTGAGGGTCAGTATTTTTAGTCACCATTAATGCTTCATATTTATTACGTAATAATTATGCATGAGATGAGTTTCATAAATTGTTGGTTAATTTACTGACATAATCAACACTTTTTGATTTATTTCATGCTGAATGGCTCTTTTATGAAAAAATATTTATAAAGAACTAATGCAAAAGAGAGACACAGGTCCAGTTTGTGATAGAGTCAAATGATAGACACAAGTCTTGATTGTATTAACGTCTAATAGTAAAGTAGTGATTAGCTGAATTCTGATTTTGAAATGTCTACCTGAGAAAAACACTTTTCAGAAAGGGTCTTACATCTCTTTGTGTGATGTTTTCTAAGCACAGCTGAGATGGCAGAAATGGGTCAGTGTATCTCTTTGACTGTCAGATGAGTATCACTTTCTCTAAAGACATTTCAAAAGAACTTGGAAAACTAGCAAAAACTACATAAAAAGTGTTTGTCTTTTTTCTAAATGGACTGTACATCTGAGAAAAGCTGAAAACTACCGTCGCCAATATTTAATGGCAACAAAAAATACTATAACAGCAAAAGATTAAGTAATTCATGGAAGGATACACGCACATCTAAACAACTTCTGAATTAATCAGAGAAAAGTTATTTACCAGTTTGTTTGCTGAGAAATTAGAGGTAACATTGTGGCTGGTGAGGTTGTACTTGCTTCATTTAAACATTTAATGGCAACATCCTCATTGTGTCCGCAGTTATGTGTTCCCCAAGAAAGATTGGGACAATGTTCAAGATCATATTCTGATCCAGTACAACTGAGGTCATCAAGCCAGATCACACCTTGCCCCATTTCCAAATGTATTCGGAATTACTTGTCCATCACTGAAATGAAAAGTTAGTTAAAAAAACTAAAAATATCACATAGTTGGTCAATGTAAACAATCCTTGGACTGATTCATATTCCCAAATATAACAAAATGACTGCAAATGATTTAGAAACACCTTTCAATTAGGCTGACTACTTCTAGACAAAATACAAATAATTCAAATATAAATTGTAGAAAAAACGTATTAAAATGAAAGGAAATCATTCCATAGATAATGTACTATGTATATGTGGTAGTATCTAAGGAGGAATGCAGTCATCTTCTTCAAGTCAGACTAAAGCAGATAGGAAAGACATGATCAGAGTGAGGTGCATAATTGCACGGTGGAGAAAACTACACATTAACCTTGTGTGATGAGTGCAGGTAATTTATAAGAAGTAAATGAGGTAGTAAGGAAGCTGTGGGAGGTTGCATCTATCAGCATTTTCAACAAGAATTTTAGACAAGCTAGCGGATAATTAAACACTTTCAGATTTTTCTTTCCAAAAGTGTGTTAGTTTGTTTCCACTGACCATGTTTTTATACTCTCAAGTGTACTTCATGTACTTAACACTGTAGAAATAGATCAGACCAGTGGATATATTCACAAATAAATTTTATTGCTAATTAATATTTTCTGGAATAAAATTTTCCTTTTATTCTGAAGAATTCTTCCTAGAAACGGTGAGAGTGCAGTATTCAACGAAAATCTTGATTTAACAACGGTAAACATAAAAATAAACAATTTGTGTGTTTGCAATTCTGCCACTATAATTTATCATAGTCATTGCATTCATAATGAATTCATTTATTCTCAAAAGAAAAATTATAAAAAAAAATTCAAATTCACCATTGTGTCCACTATTCGACAACAATCTTTGCATCATTGTTATCAAAATAGTCATCACAGACAGTTCTCTTGTTACTACGAGTGATTTCAATTCTTCCAATCATTTCATGTGCCACCAATAAGCCGGATTCTTATCTACTGAAAAAAATGGATAATTAAAAAGACAGTAAGACGTGTAAAATTTTCATATATTTCAACATGTCTTGGATATATAATACTGCTTTGTGACTAAGATATATATATATATATATATATATATATATATATATATATATATATATATATATATATTTAAATACATACAGACAAGTACAAGTATATTAACACATCATTTTCAAACATGACTTTTTGTGTTTTCATTTTATATCTGTTATTATAGTAACTAGCAAATAAGGATTTATATAAAAACTGCATTGCAAAAAGTGTTTGTATTAGAGAAATAATCTTATCAAAATAATGTATTTTTTAGTTTTATATCAACAATTGTTTGTAGTGCAAAATCAACTAAAAGTTATTTTTATTAGTAGAAAGAATGAGGCTGTAGTATTCTAGTCACCATTAATGCTTCATATTTATGAGGTAAAATTATATAAGATGAAAGCTTCATAAATTGTAGGTTAATTTACTGACATAATCTAAATATTTCTTGGTTTATTTCATTCTGAATGGCTCCTTTATAGGAAAACATTTATAAAGAACTAATGCAAAGTGAGACACAGGTCCAGTTTGTGGTAGAGTCAAATGATAGGCACAAGCCTGGCTTGTATTAACATCTAATAGTAAAGTAGTGGTGGCTAACTGAATTCCTGTGTTTGGAAATGTTCACCTGGAAAAAACACTTTTCGGGAAGGTCTTACATCTCTTTGTGTGATGTATTCTAACCTGGCAGGAATGGGTCAGTGTATCTCTTCTGGGATGATCAAAATGGGTATGCATACCGGATAGCATGATCACTTTTCTCTCTAAAGATACTTTCAAAAGAAATTCAGAAAAACTAAAAATCAACATAAAACGTGTTTGTCTTCTTCTTAACAGACCCATCTGATCTTAGCTAAAACTGCCAAAAGAAGATTACAGACAACAAATACTATAACAGCAAAAGACTAAGTAATTATGGAGGAATAATAAAGCACATCTTAAACAACTTCTGAATTAATCAGAGAAACGTTACTTACCAGTTTGCTCTGTTGAGAAAGTTATAAATATTGTGGCTGGTAAGATAGTACTTACTGATCTCATTTAAACATTAATGTATAAATATCCTCATTGTGTCCACAGTTATGTGCCCCTTAAGAAAGATTGGGACAATGTTCAAGACTATATTCTGATCCAGTACAACTGAGGTCATCAAGCCAGATCACACCTTGCCCATTTCCAAATGTATTTGGAATTACTTGTCCATCACTGAAATGAAAATTTAGTTAAAAAACTAAATATATCACATAGCTAGTCAATGTATCAAATTTTTGGACTGATTCACATTCCCAAATACATCAAAATGGCTGCAAATGATTTAGAAACACCTTCATTTGAAGCTGTTTAATGTTTGGCAAAATACAAATAATTTACATGTAAATTGTAAAATACTTAATAATTTCTTAAATGTGTAAACAGTACTTCAAATGCTTTTTGAAAGCAATGTTTATCTCATTCAAACCATCTATCCACTAGTACAAGTAAACACATACAAATTGCTATATAGCTACGTAAGAGGGCTGTGTAAAATATTCAGTGTCTTGTCATCTTTAAAACTAGGGGCAATATTAAGACGACACTTTGCCAAGTATTTTCTAGAGTTATCTCTTTCGAATAGAAAATATGAAAAATAGCTGAATTTATAATGTACTACATGTATGTGGTAAGGTATCTAGGAAACCAGTCATCCTCATCGAATGATTGAAGAATATATAAAGCCTTTAGATAGCAAAGTTAAGGTGAATACAAAGTATGAAACAACTCTACTTTGTTCACTGTTTTCAAAACTGTGTAAAAAAATATATTTTGACCAATAGAAAAAGGAATTGCTTGAGGCTAAAGAATAAACCTAGGTAAATTTAAAGCCTTCATGTCAAAATTTTCTTTACCAGTGGCATAGGTTGGACTTACAAACCTAGGAAAGTAACAAGCCAATGTCAAATGGCATTTAGATATAAAAATAGGCAAAAAGAAAGTTGAATAAATGAAAGAAAGACAGAAAGTAGAGTCCCATGTGTCTGAATTACACTGGTGTCAAATGACAAGATGATACATTATAAGACTCTAATGAGAAGAGAGGAATTTCAAATAACTCTATTCAATTCCTAAGCTAAGTACTTTAAAATATATTTTGATATTTACATTAAATACAAACATATAATTTTTATTTGAGAAACAATTTCTCTCAATGTTTTTATGTATTTGGGAATATTTGTGTTCAATGATTTCCACAGAATATTTTCTCTCTAATCATTTCATCAAAACCATGAAACTTTAATGTTTGATTACTTCTGCTGAAACAAGCTACTGATATCTCAAATAAAAATTTCTACATAAATTCTTTATCTTGTTTCATTCAAAATAACACGTGTTTCCTTGTCATTATGCCTATATAACTCAAAGTTAATCTACCTTAAACCATCTATACACTAGTACATATATAAATCAATTACATAGCTAGAGAAGAATATTTTTACATAAAAAGGGGGAATGTAAAATATTGAAAGGTCATGTAAACTTCTTTTATAACACAGTAGTATTACATATGAAGATAATGTAAAAGTCTTTTACAAGACAGTTAATAGAATGAACTAACTCTTGTATGAACTTGCAAAGTGTCATGTAAGGAAATAATAGCATTTATAATGTACTATGTATATGTGGTAGGGTATGTAAGGAGCAATGCAGTGATCCTTTTCAATTCAGTCTGAAGGAAAAAAGGAAAGCCATGACTAAAAGTGAGGTGCAACATAATGGTGGAGAAGGCTGTACACATTTAACCTTGTGTGAAGAAGTGCAGTTAATTTACAGGAAGTAAAATGAGAAAGTAAGGAAGCTGTAAGATATGGTATCTGTGAGCATTTCAACAAGGATTTTAGCCAAGCTAGCAGATAAACACTTTCAGATTTTTCTTTCCAAATGTGTGTTAGGCCTTTTCTACTTACCATATTTTTATACTCTCAAGTGTACTTCATGTACTTAATGCAGTAGATATAGATCAGATCACTGGATATATTCACAAATAATTTTTATGGCATAGTAATATTTTCTGGATGAAAAGTTTTCCTTATTCTCATGAATTCTACCTAGAATCGCTGAGATTACAGATCAATGAAAATCTAGTTTTTAACAACAGGAACTAAAAACAAAACAATTTGTGTATTTCAACATTTTTGCCAATGTAATTTGTCGTAGTCATTGCATCCATAATTCTTTTTTTCAGCAGATAAATTATAAAACATTCAAATTAAAAATTACCTGTATCCCATCATTCGACAAATAACTTTATCATTGTTATCAAAAGAGTCATCACAGACAGTTCCTTTGACTCCATTACTTAGTGATTTCGATTCTTCCAATCATTTCTGATGCGCCACCAATAAGCCGGATTCTGACGTCTGCAGAGAAAAAAAGGTATAACTTAAAAACAAGACAGTGAGACATGAAAAAATTGTCATATATTTAAACATATGTTTTAGACATATGACACTGTTTTATTGTGACCAAGATATATAGTTATATATATATATACTGACAATTATTAGGATGTCAACAAACCATTTCAAATATTACATTTTATGTTTTTATTTGATATTCTTATTATAGTAATATGTTAAATGAGGAATTGTACAGAAACTGCATTGCAAATAGTTTGCATTATGGAAATAATCTGCCAAATACTTTACTGCAAAAATATATTTTCTATCATCTACTATATAAACATGTTACAATTAATTAAACCATTAAGTAATGCTTGCCAATTGTTTAATAAGTATTACTTGCCAGAAATTTTTTATTCTTGAAATGTATTGACAAAAATGTTTGGCTTTTTAATTTTATTTCTAACAATTATTTGTAGTGCAAATATCTAATAAAACTCATTTTTAATTACAGAACATAAATTGAGGGTCAGTATTTTAGTCACTATTAATGCTTCATATTTATTACGTAATAATTATGCATGAGATGAAAGCTTCATAAATTGTTGGTTAATTTACTGACATAATCAACACTTCTTGATTTATTTCATGCTGAATGGCTCTTTTATGAAAAAATATTTATAAAGAACTAATGCAAAGAGAGACACAGGTCCAGTTTGTGATAGAGTCAAATGATAGACACAAGTCTTGATTGTATTAACGTCTAATAGTAAAGTAGTACAGTTTAAATTTAGATTTTGGAAATGTTCACCTGGAGAAAACAATTTTTCAGGAAGGTCTTACATCTCTTTGTGTGATGTTTTCTAAGCACAGTTGAGATGGCAGAAATGGGTCAGTGTATCTCTTGGGATCGTCAGATGAGTATCACTTTTCTCAAAGACATTTCAAAAGAACTTGAAAAACTAGCAAACTACATAAAAAGTGTTTGTCTTTTTTCTAAATGGATCAGGCATCTTGAGAAAACAGAAAACTCACTGCCGCTAATATTTAATGGCAAATAAAAAATACTATAACAGCAAAAGATTATGACTCATGGAAGGATAATAACGCACATCTAAACAACTTCTGAATTAATCAGAGAAAAGTTATTTACCAGTTTGTTCTGTTGAGAAAATTAGAGGTAACATTGTGGCTGGTGAGGTTGTACTTGCTTCATTTAAACATTTAATGGCAACATCCTCATTGTGTCTCAGTTATGTGTTCCCCAAGAAAGACTGGGACAATGTTCAAGATCATATTCTGATCCAGTACAACTGAGGTCATCAAGCCAGATCACACCTTGCCCATTTCCAAATGTGTATTCGGAATTACTTGTCCATCACTGAAATGAAAAGTTAGTTAAAAAAAACTAAAATATCACATATGGAACACTGTAAACAATCCCTGGACTGATTCATATTCCCAAATATAACAAAATGACTGCAAATGATTTAGAAACACCTTTCAATTAGGTTGACTACTTCTAGACAAAATACAAATAATTCAAATATAAATTGTAGAAAACGTATTAAAATGAAAGGAAATCATTCCATAGATAATGTACTATGTATATGTGGTAGGGTATCTAAGGAGGAATGCAGTCATCTTCTTCAAGTCATTCTCAAAAGCAGATAGGAAAGACATGACTGAAAGTGAGGTGCATAATTGCACGGTGGAGAAAACTACACATTAACCTTGTGTGATGAGTGCAGGTAATTTATAAGTAAAGTAAAATGAGGTAGTAAGGAAGGTGGGAGGTTGCATCTATCAGCATTTTCAACAAGAATTTTAGACAAGCTAGTTGATAATTAAACACTTTCAGATTTTTCTTTCCAAAAGTGTGTGTTAGTTTGTTTCACTGACCATGTTTTTATACTCTCAAGTGTACTTCATGTACTTATCACTGTAGAAATAGATCAGACCAGTGGATATATTCACAAATAAATTTTATTGCTAATTAATATTTTCTGGAATAAAAATTTCCTTTATTCTGAAGAATTCTTTCCTAGAAACGGTGAGTGCAGATCAACGAAAATCTTGACTTAACAACGGTAAACATAAAAATAAACAATTTGTGTAAGTGTTTCAAAATTTTTGCCACTATAATTTATCATAGTCATTGCATTCATAATGAATTCATTTTTTTCTCAAAAGAAAAATTATAAAAATTCAAATTCAAAATTATTTTTCAGTGTCCCATCATTCGACAAAATAACTTTGCATCTGCCGTTACTAAAATAGTCATCACAGATGTCTTTGGTGCCATTACGAGTGATTTCAATTCTTCCAATCATTTCTGATGTGCCACCAATAAGCCGGATCTCTGATATC
>JBBBDQ010013804.1:0-10695 GCA_037127315.1 Ascarosepion bandense
GCATTGCAAATAGTTTGCATTATGGAAATAATCTGCCAAAATACTTTACTGCAAAAATATATTTCTCATCATCTACTATATAAACATGTTACAATTAATTAAACCATTACAATGCTTTAAGCAATTGTTTCAATAAGTACATTGCCAGAAATTTTTATTCTTGAAATGTGTTGACAAAAATGTTTGCCTTTTACCTATATTAACAATTATTTGTATTGCAAATATCTAATAAAAAACTCATTTTTAATTACAGAACATAAATTGAGTGTCAGTATTTTAGTCACCATTAATGCTTCATATTTATTACGTAATAATTATGCATGAGATGAAAGCTTCATAAATTGTTGGTTAATTTACTGACATAATCACTTCGGATTTATTTCATGCTGAATGGCTCTTTTATGAAAAAATATTTATAAAGAATCAATGCAAAGAGAGACACAGGTCCAGTTTGTGATAGAGTCAAAATGATGGTGGACACAAGTCTTGATTGTATTAACGTCTAATAGTAAAGTAGTGATTAGCTGAATTCCTGATTTTGGAAATGTTCACCTGGAGAAAAACACTTTTCAGGAAGGTCTTACATCTCTTTGTGTGATGTTTTCTAAGCACAGCTGAGATGGCAGAAATGGGTCAGTGTATTCTCTTTGGGATCGTCAGATGAGTATCACTTTCTCTAAAGACATTTCAAAAGAACTTTGAAAAACTAGCAAAAACTACATAAAAAGTGTTTGTCTTTCTAAATGGACTGTACATCTGAGAAAGCTGAAAACTACCGTCGCCAATATTTAATGGCAACAAAAAATACTATAACAGCAAAAGATTAAGTAATTCATGGAAGGATAATAACGCACATCTAAACAACTTCTGAATTAATCAGAGAAAAGTTATTTACCAGTTTGTTCTGTTGAGAAATTAGGAGGTAACATTGTGTAATGGTAAGATAGTACTTGATTCATTTAAACATTTAATGGCAACATCCTCATTGTGTCCCAGTTATGTGTTCCCCAAGAAAGATTGGGACACTGTTCAAGATCATATTCTGATCCAGTACAACTGAGGTCATCAAGCCAGATCACACCTTGCCCATTTCAAATGTATTCCGGAATTACTTGTCCATCACTGAAATGAAAAGTTAGTTAAAAACTAAAATATCACATAGTTGGTCAATGTAAACAATCCTTGGACTGATTCATATTCCCAAATATAACAAAATGACTGCAAAAATGATTGAGAAACACCTTTCAATTAGGCTGACTACTTCTAGACAAAAATACAAATAATTCAAATATAAATTGTAGAAAACGTATTAAAATGAAAGGAAATCATTCCATAGATAATGTACTATGTATATGTGGTAGGGTATCTAAGGAGGAATGCAGTCATCTTCTCTTCAAGTCAGACTAAAGCAGATAGGAAAGACATGACTGAAAGTGAGGTGCATAATTGCACGGTGGAGAAAACTACACATTAACCTTGTGTGATGAGTGCAGGTAATTTATAAGAAGTAAAATGAGGTAGTAAGGAAGCTGTGGGAGGTTGCATCTATCAGCATTTTCAACAAGAATTTTAGACAAGCTAGGGTTGGATAATTAAACACTTTCAGATTTTTTCTTTCCAAAAGTGTGTTAGTTTGTTTCCACTGACCATGTTTTTATACTCTCAAGTGTACTTCATGTACTTAACACTGTAGAAATAGATCAGACCAGTGGATATATTCACAAATAAATTTTATTGCTAATTAATATTTTCTGGAATAAAAATTTTCCTTTATTTTGAAGAATTCTTCCTAGAAACGGTGAGAGTGCAGATCAACGAAAATCTTGACTTAACAACGGTAAACATGAAAATAAACAATTTGTGTGTTTCAAAATTTTTGCCACTATAATTTATCATAGTCATTGCATTCATAATGAATTCATTTTTTCCTCAAAAGAAAAATTATAAAAAAATTCAAAATCAAAATTACTTGTGTCCCATCATCTCACAAATAACTTTTGCATCATTGTTATCAAAATAGTCATCACAGACAGTTCCTTTGGTGCCATTAATATATGATTTCCAATTCTTCCAATCATTTCTGATGTGCCACCAATAAGCCGGATTCTGATATCTACTGAAAAAATGATAATTAAAAAGACAGTAAGACGTGTACCATATATTTAAAATATGCCCGGATATATAATACTGTTTAATTGTGAATATGATATATATATATATATATATATATATATATATTTAAATACATACAGATAAGTACAAGAATATTAACACATCATTTTCAAACATTACTTTTTGTGTTTTCATTTTATATCTGTTATTATAGTAATCATAAATAAGGATTTATATAAATTGTTTGTAGTGCAAAAATCAACTAAAAGTTATTTTTATTATAGGAAAGAATGTGAGGTCAGTAGATTGAAATACCATTAATGCTTCATATTTATGAGGTAAAAATTATGCATAAGATGAAACTTCATAAATTGTAGGTTAATTTACTGACATAATCAACATTTCTTGGTTTATTTCATTCTGAATGGTTCATAGGAAAAACATTTATAATGAACTAATGCAAAGGAGACAAGGTCCAGTTTGTGGTAGTGTTTAAATGATAGGCACAAGCCTGGCTTGTATTAACATCTAATAGTAAAGTAGTGGTGGCTAACTGAATTCCTGTGTTTTGAAAAATGTTCACCTGGAAAAAAATATCTTCTTTCGGGAAGGTCTCATATCTCTTTTTGTGTGATGTATTCTAACCTGGCAGGAATGTCAGTGTATCTCTTCTGGGATGATCAAATGGGTATGTGACACTGGATAGCATGATCACTTTTCTCTCTAAA
Source organism: Ascarosepion bandense (assembly GCA_037127315.1). Taxonomy (NCBI): domain Eukaryota; kingdom Metazoa; phylum Mollusca; class Cephalopoda; order Sepiida; family Sepiidae; genus Ascarosepion; species Ascarosepion bandense. The sequence continues at coordinate 2,841 of JBBBDQ010013804.1, forward strand.
GATATTTCAAAGAAATCAGAAAACTAGCAAATCAACATAAAACGTGTTTGTCTTCTTCTGAATAGACCGTACATCTGACGGAAGCTAAAAACTGCCGGTGCTAGTATTTAATGGTGACAACAAATACTATAACAGCAAAAGACTAAGTAATTTATGGAGGAATAATAAAGCACATCTAAACAACTTCTGAATTAATTGTATAAATGCTATTTACCAGTTTGCTCGAGAAAGTTTATATAACTTTGTGCTCATATAGTACTTACTTGATTCATTTAAACATTTAATGGCAACATCCTCATTGTGTCCACAGTTATGTGTTCCCCAAGAAAGATTGGGACAATGTTCAAGATCATATTCTGATCCAGTACAACTGAGGTCATCAAGCCAGGAGATCACACCTGCCCATTTCCAAATGTAAATTACTTGTCCATCACTGAAATGAAAATTTAGTTAAAAACTAAATATATCACATAGTTAGTCAATGTAACAAATTCTTGGACTGATTCACATTCCCAAATATAACAAAATGGCTGCAAATGATTTAGAAACACCTTTCAATTAGGCTGTTTAATGTTTGGCAAAATACAAATAATTTTTACATGTAAATTGTAAAATACTTAATAATTTCTAAATGTGTAAACAGTACTTCAAATGCTTTTGAAAGCAATGTTTATCTCATTCAAACCATCTATCCACTAGTACAAGTAACTACATACAAATTGCTATATAGCTACGTAAGAGGGCTGTGTAAAATATTCAAAGGTCTTGTCATCTTTAAAATCAAATTAGTGTTAGATATTAAGACGACATTTGCCAAGTATTTTCTAGAGTTACTTCTTTTTAGAATAGAAAATATGTGAAAATAGCTGAATTTATAATGTACTACATGTATGTGGTAAGGTATCTAGGAAACCAGTCATCCTCATCGAGTCAGATTGAAGAATATAGTAAAGCCTTTTGATAATGCTTTTGATAGCAAAGCTAAGGTGAATACAAAGTACAAATAACTCTATTCTTTGTTCACTGTTTTCAAAACTGTGTAAAAATATATTTTGACCAATAGAAAAAGGAATTGGCTTGAGGCTAAAGAATAAACCTAGGTAAATTTTAAAGCTCTCATGTCAAAATTTTCTTGACCAGTGGCATAGGGTTGGACTTACAAACTGAGAAAAAGTAACAAGCCAATGTCAAATGGCATTTAGATATAAATAGGCAAAGAAAGTTGAATAAATAGAAGAAAGACAGAAAGTAGAGTCCCATGTGTCTGAATTACACTGGTGTCAAATGACAAGATGATACATTATAAGACTCTAATGAGAAGAGGAATTTCAAATAACTCTATTCAATTCCTAAGCTAATTTTTAAAATATATTTTGATATTTACATTAAATACAAACATATAATTTTTATTTGAGAAACAATTTCTCTCAATGTTTTTATGTATTTGGGAATATTTGTGTTCAATGATTTCATATGAATATTTTCTCTTCTAATCATTTCATCAAAACCATGAAACTTTAATGTTTGATTACTTCTGCTGAAACAAGCTACTGATATCTCAAATGTGTAAATTTCTACATAAATTCTTTATCTTGTTTCATTCAAAATAACACGTGTTTCCTTGTCATTATGCCTATATAACTCAAAGTTAATCTACCTTTTTAAACCATCTATACACTAGTACATATATAAATCACTATATAGCTAGAGAAGAATATTTTTACATAAAAGAGGGAATGTAAAATATTGAAAGGTCATGTAAACTTGCTAATAACACAGTAGTATTACATATGAAGATGACATTGCAAAGTTTTACAAGAGTTAGCTATTTAGAATCAAACTAAACTCTTGTATGGAATCCTTGCAAAGTGTCATGTAAGGAAATAATAGCATTTATAATGTACTATGTATATGTGGTAGGGTATGTAAGGAGCAATGCAGTGATCCTTTTCAATTCAGTCTGAAGGAAAAAGGAAAGCCATGACCAAAAGTGAGGTGCAAAATATGCAATGGTGGAGAAGGCTACACATTAACCTTGTGTGAAGAAGTGCAGGTAATTTACAGGAAGTAAAATGAGAAAGGAAGGAAGCTGTAAGATATGGTATCTGTGAGCATTTCAACAAGGATTTTAGCCAAGCTAGCAGATAAACACTTTCAGATTTTTCTTTCCAAATGTGTGTTAGGCTCTTCTACTTACCATATTTTTATACTCTCAAGTGTGTTTCATGTACTTAATGCAGTAGATATAGATCAGATCACTGGATATATTCACAAATAATTTTTATGGCTTAGTAATATTTTCTGGATGAAAAGTTTTCCTTTATTCTCATGAATTCTACCTAGAATCGCTGAGATTACAGATCAATGAAAATCTAGTTTTTAACAACAGGAACTAAAAAACAAACAATTTGTGTGTTTCAACATTTTTGCCAATGTCATTTGTCGTAGTCATTGCATCCATAATTGCTTTTTTCTCAGCAGATAAATTATAAAAACATTCAAATTCAAAATTACCTGTATCCCATCATTCGACAAATAACTTTTGCATCATTGTTATCAAAAGAGTCATCACAGACAGTTCCTTTGACTCCATTACGAGTGATTTCGATTCTTCCAATCATTTCTGATGCGCCACCAATAAGCCAGATTCTGACGTCTGCAGAGAAAAAAGGTATAACTTAAAAACAAGACAGTGAGACATGAAAAAATTGTCATATATTTAAACATATGTTTTAGACATAAGTATGCCTGTTTTATTGTGACCAAGATATATAGTTATATATATATATATATATATACTGACAATTATTAGGATGTCAACAAACCATTTTCAAATATTACATTTTATGTTTTTTTATTTTATATCTCTTATTATAGTAATATGTTAGAAAAGGATTTGTACAGGAAAATGCATTGCAAATAGTTTGCATTATGGAAATAATCTGCCAAATACTTTACTGCAAAAATATATTTCTCATCATCTACTATATAAACATGTTACAATTAATTAAAAACCATTACAATGCTTGCCAATTGTTTCAATAAGTACATTGCCAGAAATTTTTATTCTTGAAATGTGTTGACAAAAATGTTTGCCTTTTAATTTTATATTAACAATTATTTGTATTGCAAATATCTAATAAAACTCATTTTTAATTACAGAACATAAATTGAGGGTCAGTATTTTAGTCACCATTAATGCTTCATATTTATTACGTAATAATTATGCATGAGATGAAAGCTTCATAAATTGTTGGTTAATTTACTGACATAATCAACACTTGATTTATTTCATGCTGAATGGCTCTTTTATGAAAAAATATTTATAAAGAACTAATGCAAAGAGAGACACAGGTCCAGTTTGTGATAGAGTCAAAATGATAGACACAAGTCTTGATTGTATTAACGTCTAATAGTAAAGTAGTGATTAGCTGAATCTCTGATTTTGGAAATGTTCACCTGGAGAAAAACACTTTTCAGGAAGGTCTTACATCTCTTTGTGTGATGTTTTCTAAGTACAGCTGAGATGGCAGAAATGGGTCAGTGTACTTTCTTTGGGATCGTCAGATGAGTATCACTTTCTCTCTAAAGACATTTCTTAAAAGAACTTGAAAAACTAGCAAAAACTATGCAAAAGTGTTTGTCTTTTTCAAATGGACGTACATCTGAGAAAAGCTGAAAACTACCGTCGCCAGCAATATTTAATGGCACAAAAAATACTATAACAGCAAAAGATTAAGTAATTCATGGAAGGATAATAACGCACATCTAAACAAATCTCTGAAATTAATCTTCAGAGAAAAGTTATTTACCAGTTTGTTCTGTTGAGAAAATTAGAGGTAACATTGTGGCTGGTAAGATAGTACTTGATTCATTTAAACATTTAATGGCAACATCCTCATTGTGTCCGCAGTTATGTGTTCCCCAAGAAAAAGATTGGGACACTGTTCAAGATCATATTCTGATCCAGTACAACTGAGGTCATCAAGCCAGATCACACCTTGCCCATTTCCAAATGTATTCGGAATTACTTGTCCATCACTGAAATGAAAAGTTAGTTAAAAAAAACTAAAAATATCACATAGCTGGTCAATGTAAACAATCCTTGGACTGATTCATATTCCCAAATATAACAAAATGACTGCAAATGATTGAGAAACACCTTTCAATTAGGCTGACTACTTCTAGACAAAAATACAAATAATTCAAATATAAATTGTAGAAAACGTATTAAAATGAAAGGAAATCATTCCATAGATAATGTACTATGTATATGTGGTAGGGTATCTAAGGAGGAATGCAGTCATCTTCAAGTCAGACTAAAGCAGATAGGAAAGACATGACTGAAAGTGAGGCATAATTGCACGGTGGAGAAAACTACACATTAACCTTGTGTGATGAGTGCAGGTAATTTATAAGAAGTAAAATGAGGTAGTAAGGAAGCTGTGGAGGTTGCATCTATCAGCATTTTCAACAAGAATTTTAGACAAGTTAGTTGATAATTAAACACTTTCAGATTTTTCTTTCCAAAAGTGTGTTAGTTTGTTTCCACTGACCATGTTTTTATACTCTCAAGTGTACTTCATGTACTTAACACTGTAGAAATAGATCAGACCAGTGGATATATTCACAAATAAATTTTATTGCTAATTAATATTTTCTGGAATAAAAATTTTCCTTTATTTTGAAGAATTCTTCCTAGAAACGGTGAGAGTGCAGATCAACGAAAATCTTGACTTAACAACGGTAAACATGAAAATAAACAATTTGTGTGTTTCAAAATTTTTGCCACTATAATTTATCATAGTCATTGCATTCATAATGAATTCATTTTTTCTCAAAAGAAAATTATAAAAAAATTCAAAATCAAAATTACTTGTGTCCCATCATTCCACAAATAACTTTTGCATCATTGTTATCAAAATAGTCATCACAGACAGTTCCTTTGGTGCCATTACGAGTGATTTCAATTCTTCCAATCATTTCTGATGTGCCACCAATAAGTTTCTGATTCTGATATCTACTGAAAAAAATGGATAATTAAAAGACAGTAAGACTTAAAATTTTCATATATTTAAACATGTCTTGATATATAATACTGTTTAATTGCATTAAGATATATATATATATATATATATATATATATATTTAAATACATACAGATAAGTACAAGAATATTAACACATCATTTTCAAACATTACTTTTTGTGTTTCATTTTTTATATCTGTTATTATAGTAACTGTTGCAAATAAGGATTTATATAAATTGTTTGTAGTGCAAAAATCAACTAAAAGTTATTTTTATTATAGGAAAGAATGTGAGGGCCAGTATTCTAGTCACCATTAATGCTTCATATTTATGAGGTAAAATTATGCATAAGATGAAACTTCATAAATTGTAGGTTAATTTACTGACATAATCAACATTTCTTGGTTTATTTCATTCTGAATGGCTCCTTTATAGGAAAACATTTATAATGAACTAATGCAAAGTGAGACACAGGTCCATAGTTTGTGGTAGTGTTAAAATGATAGGCACAAGCCTGGCTTGTATTAACATCTAATAGTAAAGTAGTGGTGGCTAACTGAATTCCTGTGTTTGGAAATGTTCACCTGGAAAAAAATGTCTTTCGGGAAGGTCTTACACTTTTGTGTGATGTATTCTAACCTGGCAGGAATGGGTCAGTGTATCTCTTCTGGGATGATCAAATGGGTATGTGACACTGGATAGCATGATCACTTTTCTCTAAAGATATTTCAAAAGAAATCAGAAAACTAGCAAATCAACATAAAACGTGTTTGTCTTCTTCAAATAGACCGTACATCTGACGGAAGCTAAAAACTGCCGGTGCTAGTATTTAATGGTGACAACAAATACTATAACAGCAAAAGACTAAGCGGAGGTAACTTTGTGGCTGGTAAGATAGTACTTACTTGATTCATTTAAACATTTAATGGCAACACATCCTCATTGTGTCCACAGTTATGTGTTCCCCAAGAAAGATTGGGACAATGTTCAAGATCATATCTCTGATCCAGTACAACTGAGGTCATCAAGCCAGATCACACCTTGCCCATTTCCAAATGTATTTGGAATTACTTGTCCATCACTGAAATGAAAATTTAGTTAAAAAAAACTAAATATATCACATAGTTAGTCAATGTAACAAATTCTTGGACTGATTCACATTCCCAAATATAACAAAATGGCTGCAAATGATTTAGAAACACCTTTCAATTAGGCTGTTTAATGTTTGGTAAAATACAAATAATTTACATGTAAATTGTAAAATACTTAATAATTTCTAAATGTGTAAACAGTACTTCAAATGCTTTTGAAAGCAATGTTTATCTCATTCAAAACCATCTATCCACTAGTACAAGTAACTACATACAAATTGCTATATAGCTACGTAAGAGGGCTGTGTAAAATATTCAAAGGTCTTGTCATCTTTAAAAATCAAATTAGTGTTAGATATTAAGACGACACTTTGCCAAGTATTTTCTAGAGTTACTTCTTTAGAATAGAAAATATGAAAAATAGCTGAATTTATAATGTACTACATGTATGTGGTAAGGCATCTAGGAAACCAGTCATCCTCATCGAGTCAGATTGAAGAATATAGTAAAGCCTTTTGATAATGCTTTTGATAGCAAAGTTAAGGTGAATACAAAGTACAAATAACTCTATTTTGTCTACTGTTTTCAAAACTGTGTAAAAATATATTTTGACCAATAGAAAAAGGAATTGGCTTGAGGCTAAAGAATAAACCTAGTAAATTTTAAAGCCCTCATGTCAAAATTTTCTTTGACCAGTGGCATAGGTTGACTTACAAACTGAGAAAAGTAACAAGCCAATGTCAAATGGCATTTAGATATAAATAGGCAAAGAAAGTTGAATAAATGAGAAGAAAGACAGAAAGTAGAGTCCCATGTGTCTGAATTACACTGGTGTCAAATGACAAGATGATACATTATAAGACTCTAATGAGAAGAGAGGAATTTCAAATAACTCTATTCAATTCCTAAGCTAAGTACTTTAAAATATATTTTGATATTTACATTAAATACAAACATATAATTTTATTTCCCAGAAACAATTTCTCTCAATGTTTTTATGTATTTGGGAATATTTGTGTTCAATGATTTCATATGAATATTTTCTCTTCTAATCATTTCATCAAAACCATGAAACTTTAATGTTTGATTACTTCTGCTGAAACAAGCTACTGATATCTCAAATGTGTAAATTTCTACATAAATTCTTTATCTTGTTTCATTCAAAATAACACGTGTTTCCTTGTCATTATGCCTATATAACTCAAAGTTAATCTACCTAAACCATCTATACACTAGTACATATATAAATCACTATATAGCTAGAGAAGAATATTTTTACATAAAAGGGGGAATGTAAAATATTGAAAGGTCATGTAAACTTTACAATAACACAGTAGTATTACATATGAAGATGACACATTGCAAGTTCTTACAAGAGTTAGTTATTTAGAATCGAACTAACCTCTTGTATGAACTTTGCAAAGTGTCATGTAAGGAAATAATAGCATTTATAATGTACTATGTATATGTGGTAGGGTATGTAAGGAGCAATGCAGTGATCCTTTTCAATTCAGTCTGAAGGAAAAAGGAAAGCCATGACTAAAAGTGAGGTGCAAAATATGCAATGGTGGAGAAGGCTACGCATTAACCTGGTGTGAAGAAGTGCAGGTAATTTACAGGAAGTAAAATGAGAAAGTAAGGAAGCCGTAAAGATATGGTATCTGTGAGCATTTCAACAAGGATTTTAGCCAAGCTAGCAGATAAACACTTTCAGATTTTTCTCTTTCCAAAATGT
>JBBBDQ010013809.1:0-30095 GCA_037127315.1 Ascarosepion bandense
CCTTTGCCATTTCTCAATTCCTCTGCACGCAATTCTGCGGCCATGTTCGTTGCCTCAGGAGACAGACTGCCTCTTTAACCTAGCCCTAACTACAAGAGCTTGGTCCTTCTTGATAAGCAAGGAGGCCTGCTCCGCCTAACTAAGGCTACGTCCCCACTAACACGGGATTTGATAGCCCGATCAACTTTAGCTTCTACTGCCGTTTGTGCTGCTAATCTTTCTGGAATTGAGTCGACGGCTATATTCAGCGGCAAACGATCATGTTGGATTTCAAGGATCCCCACCACTTGTTACCCAACCACAGCCCCCGTCATTCCCGCTTTATCGTTAGTTTCAACTGGTCTGGAAATCTTGCTCTTCAAACAATGGTAAGTTCATTTCCGGTAACTTAATGATTGTCCTAGGCTTATCTAAGTTTGCGCGAACCGGAACGAGCCTATGATCCGGTAGCTATCGAATGAAAACTTGGACAACTAAGGCTATGAGCTCTCCTCCGCTAGACTCGGTCGACGAAGCTGGCACACCACCGTAGTGGCTGCCCCTGATCCAGAATCCATACTATATCCCGAGGTGTTCATTTCGGTACTTATCGACAAGATCAAACCTGTCGATAAAATCCCGAAATGCTTTTACATCCGGAGGTTGTTAGTACCCGGTCTGCCCCTATGCGATCTATATCGGGGTCAGGACGGCATTCCAATCGCCCGCTAAAACTATCCGACGGGATATCGTGCAAAAGCAGCTCGATCTGCCGAAACAAAACGGGACCGCTCACGCGGATGTTGAACGCATCGGCCCAATGAGACGAGAGACTTATCCTTCCTGGTAACATCCAGCACACAGTCTGCCTGCCGGATCTTAAAGACATGGTGCCGCCACCGTTCAGGACTTGCTCTTTCCTTGGAAACACCTCTCTCAAGGCGTCCATCCGACATGCTGAATAGAGGGCGAACCTCCTGAACGGTATATCTCCATGATCATAGGTTCGAAACCCGGGTCTCCTGTAACGCCCATTACACCGAGGCGCTGAAGATCACGGCTGAGACACGCCCTGCGTGACTCTGATCTGAGCCGACATCTATCAACTAACCAGAGAGCCGTTATCAGTCCAATTGGGTTGAGCGCGTACAAACATCTCAGGGGACAACAGGATACCCGGGCAAGCCCGTCCCCGTGGAGGCCTTGGCTAATCTCAGTCTTGATAGTGCCATCATTGGACAGGCCACCAATATCGAGAATGGCCAATTTTAAAGCTCTGTAAAGGGAGAGGGTGAACAAAAATAGAGGTCCTCTAAGGAGAACAAAACTGATCCAAATTCCTCTGGTCATCGTTGTCTTGAAGTACACACAATTGGAGGGCTCATCGGGATGGAGTCGTGGCCTCCAAGCATACTCCACCGCATGGCTCAGAGCCCGCACCCCGGATGTCACCACCAAGCAAAGAAATCCTTTTTGGCCTCTGGAAAGTTAAGTGGATCTTCAAGCATCTTTTTGTTTTTTGATGCATTTGCATTTCCACAATGTTTTTACCTTCTTACATTTGATTAATAGCCTTTTGGGCAGTGTCCTCGAACCGGCAAACGCTCCCTGCCCCCACCCCATTAAAGGAGGCTTTTTTTTCTTTTTTTTTTTTCTTCCTTCCTTATTGTGTCCGGGCTTCTTTGCCTCTTGAATGAATCTTTGGCAGGGATTGAGAAGGAGTCGGTGTTGGCGTGGGGGTAGCAGGTCACTTGGGGGAAGAAAGGGTAGGTAGCTGGGGGATAAACCATGAGAAGGGACTGGAGAAGGGACAGGAGAAGGGCTGAAGGGACTGGTGATGGTTTTTTAAATATGGTCATTTGGAAGGGGTGTGGGTCAAGGATTTTGTCATAGGAGGAGAGAGTGCCATAATTCTTTTTGTGGAGGAGAAGTAGGGGCAGACACTGACGCTGCTGATGATTTCTTGGTCTTACTTGACTCTAGAGCATGCACGCGAGCTCTCTCGGTTTTTAATCTTTTCCCAGCTGGGCTCCGCCTGTTTTTGAATTTCCGTTAACGGAGCATCTTGGTGAACTGCCGGGACATCGCCCTTACTGCTGATAGAGGAGTGGGACTGTTGGTGTCATCCCTAGTGGCCTCAGGGGACTGAGGTCCCTTTACGCTCGGCTCTTCCCTTTGCCTCTAGTAACGACACGCCATTCTCCATCGTCTTTGTCCTTAACCACACCAGTGGCAGGCTTCAAGAATTTGAGAGGATGGGGGCCGAGACCCGCAGGGTTTAAGTCCCGGACCGTGCCGCTACTAGGCCCGTTACAGGCGTTGCGGAACTACAATTTTCAGGCTTAGAGGTATTTTGGTCGCCAGCGGCCGGAGCACCAGAGGCCTTCTTCTCTGGTTCAGAAGGAGGACAGGTGACCAATCTGCCCACACTTCCAGCAAGATGGTTTTCGCCGGTCACTACGACCGGCATTTTCCGGCCGTAGTCCAAGCAGTTGGGGACGGACTCGAAGGCATCTTGATCCATCAATATGTCAACATCCATCCCCCGTTCAGGTTGTCGGATGAGGCTGCCAATATTTGGCCATATTTTCTTTAAATAGGACGCCAGATGTTCCACCGGCAACCTGAGGAGGAACCTCATATACTACTTTCTGTGGTCCTCCTTCGGCTTCTATATTGTCCTGATTATTAGGTCGTTAGTGATCAATTCCTTGCTCACTACTTCCAAGCAATCTTCAGGTGAGGGTAGCAGTACGTCCCACGTGAGAAAACCCGGTCCTCTTATAACTCTTTGGGGCTTAACCCCTACGGGACACCAGTGTTCGAATCACTGTGTCTTTCGTGGAGCGACAAATTTTGCGCGTACGCTTGTCCACCACGAAGACCGAACACCATTCTTTTTTCAAACTTTTGTAATTCTGGGGTTTTCCGAGTCCGTCATCTTTCAAAAGATGATCGAAACCCCAACCCTCTCCAGAAACTCTGTGTTTTATAATGCAACTCGGTGGGGACTTCCAACAACAGGGCGATTCCCCGGCCTCAGCATCCTTCGTATTGTCATTCTTATTCTTTTCGGTACTTGAAGTCTTCTGGCCTTTCTCGGCCACCATATTCTTGGTCACATTTTTCGGAAGAGGGGATAAACTTCCTCATCTTTATCCGGCGGGCCCTTAAAAGGCGGCTCAAAATTCGGATTCCTTTTTAAACGACCGACCTGAGTCGGCCATTTTCAATTCCAAATCACCAGGAAACAATTATGTTTTCTCCTCCGTAACTAAATAGGGGAATGGGGAGGGGGGAAAAAGGGGGGGGGAATGGAGGGGGGTTTATACAAATTAACCTTGCAGACAATAAAGACAAACGGCAAACAAATCAAAGCAAACAGATTGGCCTTTAGCGGCCAAAATATAATAACAATATCCTTTTTTTTTAAAAAGGAAATTAACCTCTTGAGAGGTTTAACAAACAACCAATAAACTTATTACAATAAAATACAAAAGAATTTAAAATATGTAACAGAAATAGGACACGCAAAGAGTTGCCTAAAGGCTACCTTCGCAAACGGGGAGGGGCTGAAAAGGCAAAAGGAGGAAAACAAACAGTTAAATGATCAGTTTCTGGTCAACAAATAAAATAAAAGATACTATTAACAAATTTTTTTTTTTTTTTTTTTAAATAAAAATAAATCTGGCACTTAAGACCAAAAATGAAAAATGAAAAGAGAAAATAAAGAAAAACGGCCGACCTAAACAAAAACAAATATGGCCGCCAAAAAATACGAAAAATAAAACACAAAAAGCTAGAACAAATAAAAATAAAACAACAAAGAAAGAAAACGAAAAATAAAATAAAAATAAACTTATCGGCACAAAGAAAGGTCTCTTGTGTACAAAATTCAGTCCAAATAAAAATATTTCAACAAAAAAGTCCAAGCTGAAACAAAGCAGAGGTCAGAGCAGTCGTAAAATGACCATAAAATCAACAACTACACTGCAATTATTTATTTTGTAAAAATTTACAAAAATGCAGCACAAAGGCCAAAATTGTGGGGATGGGGAAGGCAGGTCTTCATGCACTATATTAACTTAGCTAGACTCACTCACTGACCCAAGCAGACAGTATAATATCCCCTTACACCAAAACATCACAATCTTACGTACCATTCTTACTACGAGCACCACAATGCCTCAATACACTCTATGAAAGTCTAACTAAACCCATATGTACAATTTGTCTGTGGGGGGTGGGGGCTTCAACACTTAATATTGCAAACCCCAGTTTTTATACAACGAATAAAAATATATACAAAAACTAAACAAAATTGATGTTAGTATTAAACCCCCCACAATCTCTATCCGTGACAAGAAGAAAAATCAGTTAGCTGGGCAGAGGTACAGCGGGGCTGGCAGATCTCAAACAGTCATACACACAACCACGCACACACAAACACAATAACAAATACGAAAATAAACACACTCAAGAACGAAAGATGCCCCGCCTCTACCAGGGAACTGTTATCTCTAATCACCTAAAAAGTGGGGAAGGGCTGGGGAATTAAACCAAAAAAGAGGAGGCACAAAAAAATAAAAGTGGGGCCAATGCCATGCATACCCTAGCTAAGTTTAACCATCATTAAAACATAAAAAGACAAATTAACTAAACTATCCTACTTTCGGGAGGGGGTTGAAAATGTTTAGCCCAGGATCCCCAATATCCTGATGCCTAACCGTCATCAAAATGCCACTCCAAATCAGCTCCTTTCACTCGACAGATTCGCGCAAGATTTACCCACCTTTTGCCAAATTCTGATGGAAGGAGTCGTCGCTCTTTCCGTCCTAATTTTGACTTTAAGCTGATGCTTAAAAAACAAAATCAGTTGGGAAGAAGGAAAACTTCTCGTCCCCATAGAATTCCTTCTGTCGCATCGTCCGTCACGACTCACCTGTATACCCAGTAAGCATACGAACACATAATGCTCAGCCCTAGTCAACGACGGCACCACATTACTACAAACGAAGCGACTTCCAGGACAAAGAACTTTCCACGCAGCATGCGAAAACCATGAAGTCTTCAAGCCACTTACACAACGGTACTACGACACTGCAATGAAAGAAGGCGTGAGACAAAGTCTCGACCACCGACCCACCGCAGCGAACGCAGTTGGCGAAACAACCAAACCCGCTGCTTTAAGCTTCTTGCCGACCCAGACAGCCTTTCGTATCACCAGCCAGGTGAGGGATGCTTCGTTGTTTGTGAGGCATTTCAACCCCGGGCGCCCAAGGCCATATGGAGCGCGCCTCCTGCTTCGTCAAACCGAGCTCGTCAATCAGATCATCACGAACGGCCCCCCTCACTAGCACCCGATATAATGCCCGAAGGAACAACGCGCAGACCAGAAGTGCATCTTAGCCGTAAGAGAAAACTGAGTGCTCGCCGGCATTCACGATAGAAGGAGCATTCGCCTCGAGTAAACGGCCGGCCTCTTCCTCGCACGAATGCACACTTCTTAGGGATGGGAAGCTTTTGCGGGCATCTTCCTTCCAGAATTCACCATTCTCATCCACTTGCGAACACATTCGGTCTAGGAAGGCAATGCGAAGCGTATGTTGACGAATCTCAACGCTTGGCATTCCCAGACGCCCTCCAGAAGGATGGAGGCTACAGATCTGCGCGACACACCTTAGGAGCCTTGCCTTCTCCCCAGAGGAAGAGTACAAGACCCTGACTAATGTCATTAATATGGCACACGGGAGTGGAAGCACAGAGAGTCGGTAAAGGAGAATCGGGTAGATGTGTGAAACACATACTTCCGCCCTCCCCTTTAAGGAAAGCTTCCTCAGAGACCACAGACGAACTGCAGCCTCTGCCTTCTCTTGTACCTCCGACCAATTCATTTCCAACTGGAGATCAGGACCGAACCAGACGCCGAGAATCTTGACCGTCCGTCCAGTGGAAAGGCCCGGAAAAACTCCCTTCCACGCGCCCAACCGCAAGCCAACAGACTTATCGCGGTTGATCTTGGCCCCTGTCACCGTCTCATACCCTCTGATTTCCTTGCTGACTTCGTCAATCTCGGCTCTGCTCGACACAAGAGCCGAAACGTCGTCAGCATAGGCGAATACCTGGCCGAGGTGGTAGCACCAGGTAATGTAATCCCGCGAAGGACCGGATTCGCCTTTAACCCCGAAGGAAAGGCTCCAACGCAAGAACGTAGAGCAAGCGAGAGCGGACAACCTTGAGCGAATAGAGCGAGTCAATGAAAAGGGTTCGATCGTACTCATTCACTTCCACCAGCGCACCGGGGGACGCGTACAGAAGTCGGATCCAGGAGCGAAAATTGGGCCCGAAACCGGCAGCGGAAAGGACAGACTCGAGAAAACGATGGTCAACCCTATCGAACGCCTTGGACTGATCTAAATTGATCAGCGCGGCTTCCGTGTCGACTTTCTCAATGATCAAGCGTACCAAATGAAGGTTGTCCTGAATAGTCCTGCCCTTCACAGCACAAGTCTGCTCGGGGCCAATCAGACTAGAGAGGACAGCCTGCAAACGGCTGGCTAAGATCTTGGCTAAAATCTTCAACTCTGTATTTAACATCGTCAAAGGCCTGAAGTTATCTATCGAATCCCCACCGTCCTTGCTTTTGCGCAGCAACTTGATCACACCCCTGGTGAAGCGTTGGGGTATAGACCCCTGCCTCATCCAGTTGTTGAAAATCAGTGCCAGCAAGGGAACAAGAACGGGCGACTGCCTCAAGTACGGTTCGTAGAGGAAAATACCATCCAATCCCGGAGACTTGTCCCGGCCAACCAACTTAAGCGCCTCCCAAATCTCAACCGCCTGTAACGGGACCCTCGCAGCCGCTTCAGCCGCCTCGAGGCGAAGTCGGCAAGATAGGCATCGAACTGAGCAGGGTGCTCAGACCGGGCTCCCCTGTTGAACAGATCCTGAAAATAGTCACGAAAAGCCTCAACTATGCACCCGCGTTTGTAGTCACAGTTCTCCCATCCGGCAATGTGACGCTTGCGATATGCCTTTTGCTAGCATTTTCTCAATTCCTCTGCACGCAATTCTGCGGCCATGTTCGTTGCCTCGGGAGACATTCTCTTTAACCTAGCCCTAACTACAAGAGCTTGGTCCTTCTTGATAAGCAAGGAGGCCTGCTCCGCCCTAGCTAAGGCTACGTCACCTAACACGGGATTTGATAGCCCGATCAACTTTGGCTTCTACTGCCGTTTGTGCTGCTAATCTTTCTAGATTGAGTCGACGGCTATATTCAGCAGCAAACGATCTAATATTGGATTTCAAGGATCCCCACCGCTTATTCCCAACCACAGCCCCCGTCAATTCCCGCTTTATCGTTAGTTTCAACTGGTCCTGGAAATCTTGCTCTTCAAACAATGAACAGTTCAATTTCCAGTAACCAGCTGGCAATTTTAATCTAGGCTTATAAGTTTGCAGAGCCGGACGAGCCTATGATCCGAAGTATTATCGATGAAAACTTGGACAACCTAAGAGCCCTACATCGACTCTCCTCACTAAGACTCGGTCGACGAAGCTAGCACGCACCACCGTAGCCGAGCTGCCCCTATTAGTCCAAGTCCATACTATATCCCGGGGGTGTTCATTTCGGTACTTATCGAAGTAAGATCCAGACACATCGATAAAGTCCCGAAATGCTTTTACACATCCGGGTTGTTAGTACCCGATCTTTCCCCTATGCGGAGTCTATATCAGGGTCAAGGACAGCATTCCAATCGCCCGCTAAAACTACCCGACGAGATGTCGTCAAAAACGGCTCGATGTGCCGGGAAACAAAGCAGGACGCTCCGCATGGACATTAGGCGCATAAACCCCAATGAGACGAAGAGACTTATCCTTTATAGTAACATCCAACACACAAAGTCTGCCTGCCGGATCTGCGAAGACAGCAGGCACACGCCACATTCAAGGACTTGCTCACTAGCCAGGAAACACCTCTCGAGCGTCCATCAAAACATGCTGAATAGAGGAGCGAACCTCCTAGACAGTATATCCTCATGATCGCGAGTTGAAAACGAGTCTCTGTATACAACATACATTCACACCGAAGGCGCTGAAGATCACGGCTGAGACACGCCCTGCGTGACTCTGATCTCAGGCCCCGGCCGTACATCACTAAGCAACAGAGAGCCATTATCAGTCCGATTAGGGTTGAGGCACTGTACCCGGCTCTCAGGGACAGGATGCCGACGGCCCGTCCCATTTGAGCCTTGGCCCATCTCAGTCTTGATAGTGCCATAATTGGACAGGCCACCAATATCCAGGGGGAATGTTAATTTTAAAGCTCTGTAAAGGGAAGGGTGAACAAAAATAGGGGTCTCCCAAGAACAAACTGATCCAAATTCCTCTGGTCATCGTTTGTGAAGTACACAATTGGAGCTCATCGGGATGGAGTCATTGGCCTCTCCAAGCATACTCCATACATGGCTCGACCCCGCACCAGATCTCACCACTGTCAAAAGTCTTTTGGCCTCTGGAAAGTTAAGTGGATCTTCAACATCTTTGTTTGATGCATTTGCATTTCCACAATGTTTTGACCTTTTTACATTGATTAATAGCCTTTTGGGCAGTGTCCTCGGAGACACGGCAAACATCCTGCCCACATTAAAAGGGAGGCTTTTTTTCTTTTTTTTTCTTTGCCGCTTATTGTGTCCGGGCTTCTTTTTTTTTTTGCCTCTTGAATGAATCTTTAAGCGGGGATTGAGAAGGAGTCGGTGTTGGCGTGGGGTAGCAGATACACTTGGGGAAGAAAGGGGTAGAACTAGCTGGGGATAAGCCATGAGAAGGGACTGGAAGGGACAGGAGAAGGGGCTGAAGGGACTGGTGATGGTTTTTTAAATATGGTCATTTGGAAGGGGTGTGGGTCAAGGATTTTGTCATGGGAGGAGGTGCCATAATTCTTTGTGGAGGAGAAGTAGGGGCAGACACTGACGCTGCTGATGATTTCTTGGTCTTATTACTTGACTCTGAGAGCCTTTTTGAGCTCTCTCAGTTTTTAATCTTTTCCCAGCTAGGCTCCGCCTGTTTTTGAATTTCCGTTAACGGAGCATCTTGGTGAACTGCCGGGACATCGCCCTTACTGCTGATAGAGGGAGTGGGACTGTTGGTGTCATCCCTAGTGGCTCCAAGGGGACTGAGGTCCCGCTGCTCGGCTCTTCCCTTTGCCTCTAGTAACGACACGCCATTCTCCAAAATCAATCTTTGTCCTTAACCACACCAGTGGCAGGCTTCGAATTTGAGAGGATGGGGGCCGAGATACCCGGGGTTTTAAGTCCCCGGACCATTGCCGCTACTAGGCCCGTTACAGGCGTTGCGGAACTACAATTTTCAGGCTTAGGGGTATTTTGGTCGCCAGCGGCAGACACCAGAGGCCTTCTTCTCTGGACAGAAGGAGGACAGGTGACCAATCTGCCCACACTTTGGCAAGATGGTTTTCGCCCGGTCACTACGACCGGCATTTTCCGGCCACCAATAGTCCAAGCAGTTGGGGACGGACTCAGAGGCATCTTGATCCATCAATATATCAAACATCCATCCCCCGTTCAGGTTGTCGGATGAGGCTGCCAATATTTGGCCATATTTCTTTAAATAGGACGCCAGATGTTCACCGGCAACCTGAGGAGGAACCTCATATACTGCTACCGTGGTCCTCCTTCGGCCTTCATATATTGTCCTGATTATTAGGTCGTTAGTGATCAATTCCTTGCTCACTACTTCCAGTAATCTTCAGGTGAGGGTAGCAGTACGTCCCACGTGAAGAAAACCCGGTCCTCTTATAACTCTTTAGGGCTTAACCCCCTAGGGACACCGGTCGATCACTGTGTCTTTCGTGGAGCGACAAATTTTGCGCGTACGCTTGTCCACCACGAAGACCGACACCATTCTTTTTTCAAACTTTTGTAATTCACGGGGGTTTTCCAAAAGTCCGTCATCTTTCAAAAGATGATCGAAACCTTTAGCCCTCTCCAGAAACTCCGCAATGTTTATAATGCAACTCGGTGGGGACTTCCAACAACAGGGCGATTCCCCGGCCTCAGCATCCTTCGTATTGTCATTCTTATTCTTTTCGGTACTTGAAGTCTTCTGGCCTTCCTCAACCACCATATTCTTGGTCACATTTTTCGGAAGAGGGGATAAGCTTCCTCATCTTTATCCGGCGGGCCCTTAAAAGGCGGCTCAAAATTCAGTTTCTTTTTAAACGACCGACCTGAGTCGGCCATTTTCAATTCCAAATCACCAGGAAACAATTATATTTTTCTCCTCCGTAACTAAATAGGGGAATGGGGAGGGGGAAAAAGGGGGGGAATGGAGGGGGTTTATACAAGTGTCGCCTTGCAGACAATAAAGACAAACGGCAAACAAATCAAAGCAAACAGATTGGCCTTTAGCGGCCAAAATATAATAACAATATCCTTTTTTTTAAAAGGAAATTAACCTCTTGAGAGGTTTAACAAACAACCAATAAACTTATTACAATAAAATACAAAAAATTTAAAATATGTAACAGAAATAGGACACGCAAAGAGTTGCCTAAAGGCTACCTTCGCAAACGGGGAGGGGCTGAAAAGGCAAAAGGAGGAAAACAAACAGTTAAATGATCAGTTTCTGGTCAACAAATAAAATAAAAGATACTATTAACAAATTTTTTTTTTTTTTTTTAAATAAAAATAAATCTGGCACTTAAGACCAAATGAAAAATGAAAAGAGAAAATAAAAAAGAAAAACGGCCGACCTAAACAAAAACAAATATGGCCGCCAAAAAATACGAAAATAAAACACAAAAAGCTAGAACAAATAAAAATAAAACAACAAGAAAGAAAACGAAAAAATAAAATAAAAATAAACTTATCGGCACAAAGAAAGGTCTCTTGTGTACAAAATTCAGTCAAAATAAAATATTTTCAACAAAAAGTCCAAGCTGAAACAAAGCAGAGGTCAGAGCAGTCGTAAAATGACAAAAACCACGTCCAACAACAACTACACTGCAATTATTTATTTTTTGTAAAATTTACAAAAAAAATGCGGCACAAGGCCAAAATTGTGGGGATAGGGAAGCTGGTCTTCATCTGTCTTATATTAACGAAAGCTAGACTCACTCACTGACCCAAGCAGACAGTATAATATCCGCCACCAAAACATCACAATCTTACGTACCATTCTTACTACGAGCACCACAATGCCTCAATACCTCTATGAAAGTCTAACTAAACCCATATACCATGAAATTTGTCTGTGGGGGGTGGGGGAAATAACACTTAATATTGCAAACCCCAATGAATTTTATACAACGAATAAAAATATATACAAAAACTAAACAAAATTGATGTTAGTATTAAACCCCCCACAATCTCTATCCGTGACAGAAACATCAGTTAGCTGGGCGAAAATTTTGGCGGGGCTGGCAGATCTCAAACAGTCACACACACAACCACGCACACACACAAACACAATAACAAATACGAAAATAAACACACTCGAAACGAAAAGATGCCCCGCCTCTACCAGGGAACTATTCTCTAATCACCTAAAAAGTGGGGAAGGGCTGGGGAATTAAACCAAAAAAGAGAGGGCACAAAAAAATAAAAGTGGGGCCAATGCAGCCATACCTAAGCTAAGTTTAACCATCATTAAAACATAAAAAGACAAATTAACTAAACTATCTACTTTCGGGGAGGGTTGAAAATGTTTGTGGGATCCCCAATATCCTGATGCCTAACCGTCATCAAAATGCCACTCCAAATCAGCTCCTTTCACTCGACAGATTCGCGCAAGATTGCCCACCTTTTACTGATTCTGATGGAGGGAGTCGTCGCCTTTCCGTCCTAATTTTGACTTTAAGCTGATGCTTAAAAAACAAAATCAGTTGGGAAGGGAAAACTTCTCGTCCCCATAGAATTCCTTCTGTCGCGTCGTCCAAATCACGACTCGCATAACACCCGAAAATGTATACGAACACATAATGCTCAGCCCTAGTCAACGACAGCACCACATTGCGCTACAAACAGAAGCGACTTCCAGGACAAAGAACTTTCCACACCAGCATGCGAACCATGATCTTCAAGCCACTTACACAACGGTACTACGACACTGCAATGAAAGAAGGCGTGAGACAAAGTCTCGACCACCGACCCACCGCAGCGAACGCAGATTTGGCGAAACAACCAAACCCGCTGCTTTAAGCTTCTTGCCGACCCAGACAGCCTTTCGTATCACCAGCCAGGTGAGGGATGCTTCGTTGTTTGTGAGGCATTTCAACCCGAGCGCCCAAGGCCATATGGAGCGCGCCTCCGCAAGCTTCGTCAAACCGAGCTCGTCAATCAGATCATCACGAACGGCCCCCCTCACTAGCACCCGATATAATGCCCGAAGGGACAACGCCTGGACGCCAGAGAGGCCATCTGTCGCCCGTAAGAAAACTGAGTGCTCGCCGGCATTCACGATAGAAGGAGCATTCGCCTCGAGGTAAACGGCCGGCCTCTTCCTCCTTTCGAATGCACTTCTTAGGGATGGGAAGCTTTTGCAGGCATCTTCCTTCCAGAATTCACCATTCTCATCCACTTGAACACATTCGGTCTAGGAAGGCAATGCGAAGCGTATTATTTGACGAATCTCAACGCTTGGCATTCCCAGACCGCCCTCAGAAGGATGGAGGCTACAGATCTCGCGGAAAGCACACCTTAGGGCTTTTGCCTTCTCCCCAGAGGAAGGAGTACAAGACCCTGACTAATGTCATTAATATGGCACACGGGAGTGGAAGCACAGAGAGTCGGTAAGGAGAATCGGGTAGATGTGTGAAACACATACTTCCGCCCTCCCCTTTGAAAGCTTCCTCGAAGACCACAGACGAACTGCAGCCTCTTCTCTTGTACCTCCGACCAATTCATTTCAACTGGAGATCCGGACCGAACCAGACGCCGAGAATCTTGACCGGCCCGTCCGTCCAGTGGAAAAGGCCGGAGAAAACTCCTTCCACGCGCCCAACCGCAAGCCAACAGACTTATCGCGGTTGATCTTGTCCCCCATCTTTCATCTTAGCCCGCCCCTCTAGTTCCTTGCTGACTTCGTCAATCTCGGCTCGCCAACACAGAGCCGAAACGTCGTCAGCATAGGCAGAATACCTGGCCGAGGTGGTAGCACCAGGTAATGTAATCCACGAAGGACCGGATTCGCCTTTAACTTGCGAAGGAAAGGCTCCAACGCAAGAACGTAGAGCAAAGGCGAAGGCGGACAACCTTGACGAATAGGGCGAGTCAATAGAAAAGGTTCCGATCGTACTCCATTCACTTCCACCAGCGCACCAGAGGACATTACGAAGTCCGGATCCAGGAGCGAAAGTGGGCCCGAAACCGGCAGCGGAAAGGACAGACTCGAGAAAACGATGGTCAACCCTATCGAACGCCTTGGACTGATCTAAATTGATCAGCGCGGCTTCCATTGTCGACTTTCTCAATGATCAAGCGTACCAAATGAGGGTTGTCTGAATAGTCCTACCCTTCACAGCACAAGTCTGCTCGGGGCCAATCAGACTAGAGAGGACAGCCTGCAAACGGCTGGCTAAGATCTTGGCTAAAATCTTCAACTCTGTATTTAACATCGTCAGGCCTGAAGTTATCTATCGAATCCCCACCGTCCTTGCTTTTGCGCAGCAACAGTCACACCCCTGGTGAAGCGTTGGGGAGTATAGACCCCTGCCTCATCCAGTTGTTGAAAATCAGTGCCAGCAAGGGGAACAGAACGGGCGACTGCCTCAGGAAATGCAGTTCAGCAAGGAAGACCATCAATCCCGGGAGACTTGTCCCAGCCGGCCGCGCTTAAGCGCCTCCCAAATCTCAGCCTCTGTAACGGGACCCTCGCACCCAGCCGCTTCAGCCGCCTCGAGGCGGGGAAGTCGGCCAAATAGGCATCGAACTGAGCAGTGCTCGGCAGACCGGGCTCCTGGTGAACAGATCCTGAAAATAGTCACGAAAAGCCTCAACTATGCCCGCGTTTGTAGTCACGGTTCTCCCATCCGGCAATGTGACGCTTGCGATATGCCTTTTGCTAGCATTTCTCAATTCCTCTGCACGCAATTCTGCGGCCATGTTCGTTGCCTCGGAGACGACCTCACCCCAACCTAGCCCTAACTACAAGAGCTTGGTCCTTCTTGATAAGCAAGGAGGCCTGCTCCGCCCCAACCAAGGCTACGTCCCCACTAACACACGGGATTTGATAGCCCGATCAACTTTGGCTTCTACTGCCGTTTGTGCCACTGGTCTTTCTGGGTAGTCGACGGCTATATTCAACAGCAAACGATCTAATATTGGATTTCAGGATCCCCACCACTTATTCCCAACCACAGCCCCCGTCAATTCCCGCTTTATCGTTAGTTTCAACTGGTCCACCAAATCTTGCTCTTCAAACAATGAACAGTTCAATTTCCAGTAACCCGTAATTTAATCTAGGCTTATCTAAGTTTACGCGAACCCGGACGAGCCTATGATCCGAGTAAACTATCGAATGAAAACTTGGACAACCTAAGAGCCCTACATCGACTCTCCTCACTAAGACTCGGTCGACGAAGCTAGCACGCACCACCGTAGCCGAGCTGCCCCTATTAGTCCAAGTCCATACTATATCCCGGGGGTGTTCATTTCGGTACTTATCGACAAGATCGAACCGCAGCCGATAAAGTCCCGAAATAACTACATCCGGGTTGTTAGTACCCGATCTTACTACGATCTGTATCGGGGTCAGGACCGGCATTCAATCGCGCTAAAACTACCCGACGAGATGTCATCAAAAACGCTCGATCTGCGAAACAAAGCAGGACGCTCCGCATGGATCTTGTTGGGCGCATAAACCCCAATGAGACGAAAGACTTATCCTTTATAGTAACATCCAGCACACAAAGTCTGCCTGCCGGATCTGCGAAGACATGGGTACACGCCGCATTCAAGGACTTGCTCACTAGCCGAAACACCTCTGGTATCCATCAAAACATGCTGAATAGAGGGCGAACCTCCTAGACAGTATATCCTCATGATCGCGAGTTGAAAACCAGGTCTCCTGTATACAACATACATTCACACCGAGGCGCTGAAGATCACGGCTGAGACACGCCCTGCGTGACTCTGATCTCAGGCCCCGGCCTATGCTAGCTAACCAGAGAGCCATTATCAGTCCGATTAGGGTTGAGGCACTGTACCAAACATCTCAGGGGGACCAGGATACCGACGGCCCGTCCCATTGAACCCCAGCCCATCTCAGTCTTGATAGTGCCATCATTGGACAGGCCACCAATATCCAGGGGGAATGTTAATTTTAAAGCTCTGTAAAGGGAAGGGTGAACAAAAATAGAGGTCCTCCCAGAACAAAACTGATCCAAATTCCTCTGGTCATCGTTTGTGAAGTACACAATTGGAGGGCTCATCGGGATGGAGTCATTGGCCTCTCAGCATACTCTCCATGCATGGCTCGACCCCACTGAATCTCACCACTGTCAAAGTCTTTTGGCCTCTGGAAAGTTAAGTGGATCTTCAGCATCTTTGTTTTTGATGCATTTACATTTCACAATGTTTTGACCTTTTTACATTGATTAATAGCCTTTTTGGGCAGTGTCCTCGGAGACACGGCAAACATCCTGCCCCACATTAAAAGGAGGCTTTTTTTCTTTTTTTCTTTGCTTGCTTATTGTGGGCCTTCTTTGCCTCTTGAATGAATCTTCAAGCGGGGATTGAGAAGGAGTCGGTGTTGGCGTGGGGGTAGCAGATACACTTGAGAGAAAAGGGTAGAACTAGCTGGGGATAAACCATGAGAAGGGACTGGAGAAGGGGACAGGAGAAGGGGCTGAAGGGACTGGTGATGGTTTTTAAATATGGTCATTTTGGAAGGGGTGTGGGTCAAGGATTTTGTCATGGGAGGAGGTGTATAATTCTTTTTTTTGTGGAGGAGAAGTAGGGGCAGACACTGACGCTGCTGATGATTTCTTGGTCTTACTTGACTCTAGAGCCTTTTTGAGCTCTCTCAGTTTTTTAATCTTTTCCCAGCTGGGCTCCGCCTGTTTTTGAATTTCCGTTAACGGGAGCATCTTGGTGAACTGCCGGGACATCGCCCTTACTGCTGATAGAGGGGTGGGACTGTTGGTGTCATCCCCTAGTGGCCTCAGGGGACTGAGGTCCCGCTGCTCGGCTCTTCCCTTTGCTCTAGTAACGACCACGCCATTCTCCGTCGTCTTTGGCCCTTAACCACACCAGTGGCAGGCTTCAGAATTTGAGAGGATGGGGGCCGAGACCCACCCGGGGGTTTAAGTCCCCGGACCGTGCCGCTACTAGGCCCGTTACAGGCGTTGCGGAACTACAATTTTCAGGCTTAGGAGGGTATTTTTGGTCGCCAGCGGCCGGAGCACCAGAGGCCTTCTTCTCTGGACAGAAGGAGGACAGGTGACCAATCTGCCCACACTTCCAGCAAGATGGTTTTCGCCCGGTCACTACGACCGGCATTTTCCGGCCGCAATAGTCCAAGCAGTTGGGGACGGACTCAAAGAGGCATCTTGATCCATCAATATATCAAACATCCATCCCCCGTTCAGGTTGTCGGATGAGGCTGCCAATATTTGGCCATATTTCTTTAAATAGGACTCGGAATGTTCACCGACAGCCTGAGGAGGAACCCTCGTATCTGCTACCGTGGTCCTCCTTCGGCCTTCATATATTGTCCTGATTATTAGGTCGTTAGTGATCAATTCCTTGCTCACTACTTCCCAATAATCTTCAGGTGAGGGTAGCAGTACGTCCCACGTGAGAAAACCCGGTCCTCTTATAACTCTTTGGGGCTTAACCCTAGGGACACCAGTGTTCGAATCACTGTGTCTTTCAGTGGAGCGACAAATTTTTGCGCGCGTACGCTTGTCCACCCACGAAGACCGACACCATTCTTTTTTCAAACTTTTGTAATTCTGGGGGGTTTTCCAAAAGTCCGTCATCTTTCAAAAGATGATCGAAACCTTTAGCCCTCTCCGAGAAACTCCACCAATGTTTATAATGCAACTCGGTGGGGACTTCCAACAACAGGGCGATTCCCCAGCCTCAACATCCTTCGTATTGTCATTCTTATTCTTTTCGGTACTTGAAGTCTTCTGGCCTTTCTCGACCACCATATTCTTGGTCACATTTTCGGAAAGAGGGGGATAAGCTTCCTCATCTTTATCCGGCGGGCCTAAAAAGGCAGCTCCAAAATTCAGTTTCTTTTTAAACGACCGACCTGAGTCGGCCATTTTCAATTCCAAATCACAGGAAACGTTATCTTTTTTCTCCTCCGTAACTAAATAGGGGAATGGGGAGGGGGAAAAGGGGGGGAATGGAGGGGGGTTTATACAAATTAACCTTGCAGACAATAAAGACAAACGGCAAACAAATCAAAGCAAACAGTTAGCGCTGTGGCCAAAATATAACAATATCCTTTTTTTTTAAAAAAAGGAAATTAACCTCTTGAGAGGTTTATAAAACAACCAATAAACTTATTACAATAAAATACAAAGAATTTAAAATAATAGCAACAGAAATAGGACACGCAAAGAGTTGCCTAAAGGCTACCTTCGCAAACGGGGAGGGGCTGAAAAGGCAAAGGAGGAAAACAAACAGTTAAATGATCAGTTTCTGGTCAACAAATAAAATAAAAGATACTATTAACAAATTTTTTTTTTTTTTTTTTTTTTTTTAAATAAAAATAAATCTGGCACTTAAGACCAAATATGAAAAATGAAAAAGAGAAAATAAAAAGAAAAACGGCCGACCTAAACAAAAACAAATATGGCCGCCAAAAAAAAAAAATAAAATAAAAACGCAAAAGCTAGAACAAATAAAAATAAAACATACGAAAGAAAACGAAAAATAAAAAATAAAAATAAACTTATCGGCACAAAGAAAGGTCTCTTGTGTACAAAATTCAGTCCAAATAAAAATATTTTCAACAAAAAGTCCAAGCTGAAACAAAGCAGAGGTCAGAGCAGTCGTAAAATGACAAAAACCACGTCCAACAACTACCACTGCAATTGTTTATTTTTGTAAAAATTTACAAAAAATGCGGCACAAGGCCAAAATTGTGGGGATGGGGATGGCTGGTCTTCATCTGTCTTATATTAACTTGGCTAGACTCACTCACTGACCCAACCAGACAGTATAATATCCCTTACACCAAAACATCACAATCTTACGTACCATTCTTACTACGAGCACCACAATGCCTCAATACACTCTATGAAAGTCTAACTAAACCCATATGTACAATTTGTCTGTGGGGGGGTGGGGGAAATAACACTTAATATTGCAAACCCCAATGATTTTTATACAACGAATAAAAATATATACAAAAACTAAACAAAATTGATGTTAGTATTAAACCCCCCACAATCTCTATCCGTGACAGAAACATCAGTTAGCTGGGCGAAATTTTAGCGGGGCTGGCAGATCTCAAACAGTCATACACACAACCACGCACACACACAAACACAATAACAAATACGAAAATAAACACACTCGAAACGAAAGATGCCCTCCTCACCAGGGAACTGTTATCTCTAATCACCTAAAAAGTGGGAAAGGGCTGGGGAATTAAACCAAAAAAGAGGGCACAAAAAATAAAGTGGGGCCAATGCCCATGCGCTACCCTAGCCAAGTTTAACAATATTCAAAACACAAAAAAGACAAATTAACTAAACTATCCTACTTTCGGGAGGGGTTGAAAATGTTTAGCCCAGGATCCCCAATATCCTGATGCCTAACCGTCATCAAAATGCCACTCCAAATCAGCTCCTTTCACTCGACGGTTAGCGCAAGATTTACCCACCCTTTGCCAAATTCCTGATGGAGGAAGTCGTCGCCTCCGTCATAATTTTGAAGCTTTAAGCTGAGTCGCCAAAAACAAAATCAGTTGGGAAGAGGAAAACTTCTCGTCCCCATAGAATTCCTTCTGTGTCATTGATCACGACTCACTGTGCAGTAAGCATACGAACACATAATGCTCAGCCCTAGTCAACGACGGCACCACTTCTTACAAACAGAAGCGACTTCCAGGACAAAGAACTTTCCGCAGCATGCGAACCATGAAGTCTTCCAAACCTTTACACAGCGGTACTACGACACTGCAATGAAAGAAGGCGTGAGACAAAGTCTCGACCACCGACCCTGCAGCGAACGCAGACAGCTGTCTGACTCCACTGCTTAAAGCTGCTACATTGCGACCCAGACAGCCTTTCGTATCACCAGCCAGGTGAGGGATGCTTCGTTGTTGTGAGGCATTTCAACCCAGGCGCCCAAGGCCATGTGGGCCCGCCTCCTGCTTCGTCAAACCGAGCTCGTCAATCAGATCATCACGAACGGCCCCCTCACTAGCACCCGATGCCGAGGACAACACCTGGACGCCAGAGAGGCCATCTGTGCCAGCAGAGAAAACTGAGTGCTCGCCGGCATTCACGATAGAAGGAGCATTCGCCTCGAGGTAAACGGCCGTCTCTTCCTCGCACGAATGCACACTTCTTAGGGATGGGAAGCTTTTGCGGGCATCTTCCCTTCCAGAATTCACCATTCTCATCCACTTGCGAACACATTCGGTCGGAAGCAATGCGAAGCGTATGTTGACGAATCTCAACGCTTGGCATTCCCAGACCGCCCTCCGAGATGGAGCTGGATCTCGCGACACCACCAGGAGCCCTTCTCCCCGAAGGAGGGCAAGACCCTGACTAATGTCATTAATATGGCACACGGGAGTGGAAGCACAGAAGTCGGTAAAGGAGAATCGGGTAGATGTGTGAAACACATTACTTCCGCCCTCCCCTTTGAGAAAGCTTCCTCAGAGACCACAGACGAACTACGGCCTCTGCCTTCTCTTGTACCTCCATGATAATTCATTTCCAACTGGAATCCGGACAAGAACCAGACGCCGAAATCTTGACCGGCCCGTCCGTCCAGTGGAAGGCCGGGAAAAGCTCCCTTCCACGCGCCCAACCGCAAGCCAACAGACTTATCATGGGGCCGATCTGGCCCCCTGTCGTCTCCTTCCTCGTTTCCGCCGCTGACTTCGTCAATCTCTGAGCTGCTCGACACAAGAGCCGAAACGTCGTCAACATAGGCAGTACGGCCGAGGTGGTAGCACCAGGTAATGCAATCCGCAGAGAAGGACCGGATTCGCCTTTAACTTGCGAAGGGAAGGCTCCAAGCACCGAACGTAGAGCAAAGGCGAAGGCGGACAACCTTGACGAATAGAGCGAGGTCAATAGAAAAGGTTCCGATCGTACTCCATTCACTTCACCAGCGCACCAGGACGCCGTACAGAAGTCGGATCCAGGAGCGGTGAACCCGAAACCGGCAGCGGAGAAGACAGACTCGAGAAAACGATGGTCAACCCTCTCGAACCTTGGACTGATCTAAATTGATCAGCGCGGCTTCCGTGTCGACTTTTCAAAGATCAAGCGTACCAAATGAAGGTTGTCCTGAATAGTCCTACCTTCACAGCACAAGTCGGGTAATCAGACTAGAGAGGACAGCCTGCAAACGGCTGGCTAAGATCTTGGCTAAAATCTTCAACTCTGTATTTAACATCGTCAAAGGCCTGAAGTTATCTATCGAATCCCCACCGTCCTTGCTTTTGCGCAGCAACTTGATCACACTGGTGAAGCGTTGATGCCTAGACCCTGCCTCATCCAGTTGTTGAAAATCGGGTAAACGAAAGGGAACAAGAACGGGCGACTGCCTCAAGTACAGTTCGTAAGGAAGACCGCCAATCCCGGAGACTTGTCCCGGCCAGCCAGCTTGAGCGCCTCCCAAATCTCAGCCTCTGTAACGGGACCCTCGCACCCAGCCGCTGTTGCTCGAGGCGGAAGTCGGCCAAACAGGCATCGAACTGAGCAGTGCTCAGACCGGGCTCCCTGGTAAACAGATCTGAAAATAGTCACGAAAAGCCTCAACTATGCCCGCGTTTGTAGTCACGGTTCTCCCATCCGGCAATGTGACGCTTGCGATATGCCTTTTGCTAGCATTTCTGTTCTCTGCGCATTCTGCGGCCATGTTCGTTGCCTCAGGGAGACATTCTCTTTAACCCTGGCCCTAACTACTGGGCAGTTGTACAACCCCACGATGAAAGCAAGGCCTGCTCCGCCCTAACTAAGGCTACGTCCCCACTAACACGGGATTTGATAGCCCGATCAACTTTGGCTTCTACTGCCGTTTGTGCTGCTAATCTTTCTAAATTGAGTCGACGGCTATATTCAGCAGCAAACGATCTAATATTGGATTTCAAGGATCCCCACCACGTATTCCCAACCACAGCCCCCATCAATTCCCGTATCATTGAGTTAGTTTCAACTGGTCCTGGAAGATAACTCTTCAAACAATGAACAGTTCAATTTCCAGTAACCAGCCAATTTAATCCTAGGCTTATCTAAGTTTACATGAACCCGGACGAACCTGATCCGAGTAAACTATCGAATGAAAACTTGGGACAACCTAAGAGCCCTACATCGACTCTCCTCACTAAGACTCGGTCGACGACTTTCTTGCTGCCGTAGCCGAGCTGCCCCTATTAGTCCAAGTCCATACTATATCCCAGGGTGTTCATTTCGGGCTCAACATCGTTAAGATCGAACCTGTCGATAAAGTCCCGAAATACTTTACATCCGGGTTGTTAGTACCCGATCTTTCCCCTATGCGATCTATATCGGGGTCAAGGACAGCATTCCAATCGCCCGCTAAAGCTACCGACGAGATGTCGTCAAAAACATTCAAATCTGCCGAAACAAAGCAGGACAGCCATGAATAATTGGAGCGCATAAACCCCAATGAGACGAAGAGACTTATCCTTTATAGTAACATCAGCACACAAAGTCTGCCTGCCGGATCTGCGAAAGACATGGGTACACGCCGCATTCAAGGACTTGCTCACTAGCCAGGAAACACCTCGAGCGTCCATCAAAACATGCTGAATGAAGGGCAGACCTCTAGACAGTATATCCTCATGATCGCGAGTTGAAAACTGGGGTCTCCTGTACAATATACGCGTGCACACCGAGGCGCTGAAGATCACGGCTGAGACGCGCCCTGCGTGACTCTGATCTCAGGCCCCGGCCATTATGCTAGCTAACCAGAGAGCCATTATCGGTCCGATTGGGGTTGAGGCACTGTACCAAACATCTCAAGGGACAGGATACCGACGGCCCGTCCCATTGATATGGCCATCTCAGTCTTAAATGATGCCATCATTGGACAGGCACAATATCCAGGGGGAATGTTAATTTTAAAGCTGTAAAGGGAAGGGTGAACAAAAATAGGGGTCCTCCAGAACAAAACTGATCCAAATTCCTCTGATGTCGTTTGTGAAGCCTGCAATTGGAGGCTCATCGGGATGGAGTCATTGGCCTCTCCAAGCATACTCCATACATGGCTCGACCCCGCACCAGATCTACCCTTGTCAAAGTCTTTTGGCCTCTGGAAAGTTAAGTGGATCTTCAACATCTTTGTTTTTTGATGCATTTACATTTCCACAATGTTTTGACCTTTTACATTGATTAATAGCCTTTTAGGCAGTGTCCTCAGAGCTTGGCAAACATCCCTGCCACATTGCGAGAGGCTTTTTTTTCTTTTTTCTTTGCCGCTTATTGTGTCCGGGCTTCTTTGCCCTCTTAAATGAATCTTTAAGCAGGGATTGAGAAGAGTCGGTAGCGTGGAGGTAGCAGATACACTTGGGGAAGAAAGGGTAGAACTAGCTAGGGATAAACCATGAGAGGACTGGAGGGACGGAAGGGGCTGAAGGGACTGGTGACCGGTTTTAAATATGGTCATTTTGGAAGGGGTGTGGGTCAAGGATTTTGTCATGGGAGGAGGTGCCATAATTCTTTTTTGTGGAAGAGAAGTAGGGGCAGACACTTGACGCTGCTGATGATTTCTTGGTCTTACTTGACTCTAGGCCTTTTGGAGCTCTCTCAGTTTTTTCATCTTTTCCCAGCTGGGCTCGCCTGTGCATTCCGTTAACGGAGCATCTTAGTGAACTGCCGGGACATCGCCCTTACTGCTGATAGAGGGAGTGGGACTGTTGGTGTCATCCCTGGTAGCTCGGACTGAGGTCCCGCTGCTCGGCTCTTCCCTTTGCCTCTAGTACGACACGCCATTCTCCGTCAATCGCACCGTCCTTAACCACACCAGTGGCAGGCTTCAGAATTTGAGAGGATGGGGGCCGGGGCTTCCACCCGGGGTTTAAGTCCCCGGACCGTGCCGCTACTAGGCCCGTTACAGGCGTTGCGGAACTACAATTTTCAGGCTTAGGGGTATTTTGGTCGCCAGCGGCCGGAGCACCAGAGGCCTTCTTCTCTGGACAGAGGAGACAGGTGACCAATCTGCCCTTCGGCAGATGGTTTCGCCCGGTCACTACGACGGCCGGCATTTTCCAGCCGCAATAGTCCAAGCAGGTTGGGGACGGACTCCGAGGGCATCTTGATCCATCAATACATATCAAACATCCATCCCCCGTTCGGGTTGTCGGATAGAGCCCTTGGCTTGGCCATATTTCTTTAATGGGATTTTCTGATCATTCCGCAGCTTGGCAAGGGAGGAACCTCATATACTGCTGCCGTGGTCCTCCTTCCGACCCTTCTTTCCTATTTGTCCTGATTATTAGGTCGTTAGTGATCAATTCCTTGCTCACTACTTCCAAGCAATCTTCAGGTGAGGGTAGCAGTACGTCCCACGTGAGAAAACCCGGTCCTCTTATAACTCTTTGAGCAACCTAGGGACACCAGTGTTCGAATCACTGTGTCTTTCGTGGAGCGACAAATTTTTGCATGCGCTTGTCCACCACGAAGACCATTTATTCTTTTCAAACTTGTATTCCTGGGGGTTTTCCAAAATCGTCATCTTTCAAAAGATGATGGGACAACACAGCCCTCTCCAAAACTCTAGCAATGTTATAATGCAACTGTCGGTGGGGACTTCCAACAACAGGGCGATTCCCCGGCCTCAGCATCTACGTATTGTCATTCTTATTCTTTTGGGGTACTTGGTCTTCTGGCCTTTCTCGACGCCATATTCTTGGTCACATTTTTCGGAAGAGGATAAGCTTCCTCATCTTTATCCGGCGGGCCCTTAAAAGGCGGCTCAAATTCAGTTTCTTTTTAAACGACCGACCTGAGTCGGCCATTTTCAATTCCAAATCACCAGGAAACAATTATATTTTTTTCTCCTCCGTAACTAAATAGGGGAATGGGGAGGGGGGAAAAGGGGGGGGGGGGGGGGGGATGGAGGGGGTTTATACAAATTAACCTTGCAGACAATGAAGAAAAACGGCAAACAAATCAAAGCAAACAGATTGTTTAAGCGGCCAAAATATAATAACAATATCCTTTTTTTTAAAAAGGAAATTAACCTCTTGAGAGGTTTAACAAACAACCAAACAACTTATTACAATAAATAAAAAGAATTTAAAATATGTAACAGAAATAGGACACGCAAAGAGTTGCCTAAAGGCTACCTTCGCAAACGGGGAGGGGCTGAAAAGGCAAAGGAGAGAGGATATAAATGATCCAAAGTAGTCCAGTTTCAGGTCAAAAAACAAAGATACTATTAACAAATTTTTTTTTTTTTTTTTTTTTTTAAGAGCAAAACCAAATCAAGCACTTAAGACCAAATGAAAAATGAAAAGAGAAAATAAAAAAGAAAACGGCCGACTAAAACAAAAACAAATATGGCCGCCAAAAAATACGAAAATAAAAAATACAAAAGCTAGAACAAAATAAAAATAAAACAACAAAGAAAGAAACGAAAAATAAAATAAAATAAACTTATCGGTACAAAGAAAGGTCTTGTGTACAAAATTCAGTCCAAATAAAAAATGTTTTCAACAAAAAGTCCAAGCTGAAACAAAGCAGAGGTCAGAGCAGTCGTAAAATGACAAAAACCACGTCCAACAACAACTACACTGCAATTATTTATTTTTGTAATAATTTTAAAAAATGCGGCACAAGGCCAAAATTGTGGGGATGGGGAAGGCTGGTCTTCATCCATCTTATATTAGCAATAGACTCTATGCATTTAAACAAGGTATTATAATATCCCTTACACCAAAACATCACAATCTTACGTACCATTCTTACTACGAGCACCACAATGCCTCAATACACTCTTATGGCTCTAACTAAACCCATATGTACAATTTGTCTGTGGGGGTGGGGGAAATAACACTTAATATTGCAAACTATTGATTTTTATACAACGAACAAAACATATACAAAAACTAAACAAAATTGATGTTAGTATTAAACCCCACAGGCTCTATCCGTAGCCAGAAACATCAGTTAGCTGGGCGAAATTTTAGCGGAGCAGCCAGATCTCAAACAGTCATACACACAACCACGCACACACACAAACACAATAACAATTACGAAAATAAACACACTCGAAACGAAAGATGCCTCCTGAGAACTGTCTCTAATCACCTAAAAAGTGGGGAAGGGCTGGGGAATTAAACCAAAGAAGGGCACAAAAAAAATAAAAGTGGGGCAAATGCCCAGCCTGTCCCCTAGCTAAGTTTAACCATCATTAAAACATAAAAAGACAAATTAACCAATACTCCTACTTTCGGGAGGTTGAAAATGTTTAGCCCAAGGATCCCCAATATCCTGATGCCTAACCCGTCATCAAAATGCCACTCCAAAATCAGCTCCTTTCACTCGACAGATTCCTTTTGATTTACCACCTTTTGCCAAATTCTGATGGAGGAGTCGTCGCCTTTCCGTCTGGTGACTTTAAGCTGATGGCAAAAGCAAATCAGTTAGGAAGAGGAAAACTTCTCGTCCCCATAGAATTCCTTCTGTCGCGTCGTCCAAATCACGACTCGCATAACGCAGTAAGCATACGAACACATAATGCTCAGCCCTAGTCAACGACGGCAATCACTACAGAAGCAGAGACGACTTGGACAAAGAACTTTCTGCTTGTGGGCTGCGAAGTCTTCAAGCCCACTTGCACAACGGTACTACGACACTGCAATGAAAGAGCTGGCGGAGACAAAGTCTCGACTACCGACCACGCGAACGCAAGGTTGGCGAAACAACCAAACCCGCTGCTAAGCTTCTTGCCGACCCAGACAGCCTTTCGTATCACCAGCCAGGCAGGGAATAACCTGATTGTTTGTTGACATTTCGACCCGGGCGCCAAGGCCATATGGGCGCCTCCCCTTCGTCAAACCGAGCTCGTCAATCAGATCATCACGAACGGCCCCCTCACTAGCACCCGATATAATGCCCGAAGGGACAACGCCTGGACGCCAGAGGCCATCTGTCGCCCGTAAGAGAAAACTGAGTGCTCGCCGGCATTCACGATAGAAGGAGCATTCGCCTCGAGGTAGCGGCCGGCCTCTTCCCTGCCACAGTCACACTTCTTAGGGATGGGAAGCTTTTGAGCATCTTCTTCCAATTCACCATTCTCATCCACTTGCGAACACATTCGGGTCTAGGAAGGCAATGCGAAGCGTATGTTGACGTCTCGTGGCAACATTCCCAGACCGCCCTCAGAAGGATGGAGGCTACAGATCTCGCGACACACCTTAGGAGCCTTGCCTTCTCCCCAGAGGAAGGAGTACAAGACCCTGACTAATGTCATTAATATGGCACACGGGAGTGGAAGCACCAGAGAGTCGGTAAAGGAGAATCGGGTAGATGTGAAACACATACTTCCGCCCTCCCCTTTAAGGAAAGCTTCCTCAGAGACCACAGACGAACTGCAGCCTCTGCCTTCTCTTGTACCTCCGACAAATTCATTTTCCAACTGGAGATCCGGACCGAACCAGACGCCGAGAATCTTGACCGGCCCGTCCGTCCAGTGGAAAGGCCCGGGAAGAGAAACTCCCTTCCACGCGCCCAACCGCAAGCCAACAGACTTATCGCGGTTGATCTTCCTCTGCTCCGCCCTCGAGTTTAACTGCCTGACTTCGTCAATCTCGGCTCCCATCGACAAGAGCCGAAACGTCGTCAGCATAGGCAGAATACCTGGCTTGAGGTGGTAGCACCAGGTAATGTAATCCGCGAAGGACCGGGTCCTTTCTCCCCAACTTGCGAAGGAAAGGCTCCAACGCAAGAACGTAGAGCAAAGGCGAGAGCGGACAACCTTGACGAATAGAGCGAGTCAATAGAAAAGGTTCCGATCATATTCCAACCCACCAGCGCACCGGGGCGTACGAAGTCGGATCCAGAGCCGAAAATTAGACTGAGCAGCGGAAAGGACAGACTCAGAAAACGATGATAACCTATCGAACGCCTTGGACTGATCTAAATTGATCAGCGCGGCTTCAAATGTCGACTTTCTCAATGATCAGTACCAAATGAGTTGTCCTGGTTTAGTCCTACCTTACAGCACAAAGTTCACTCGGGACAATCAGACTAGAGAGGACAGCCTGCAAACGGCTGGCTAAGATCTTGGCTAAAGTATTCAACTCTGTATTTAACATCGTCAAAGGCCTGAAGTTATCTATCGAATCCCCCACCGTCCTTGTTTAGCACCAACAACCTTGATCACCCCCTGGTGAAGCGTTGGGGTATAGACCCCCTCATCAGTTGTTGAAAATCCCAGTGCCAGCAAGGGAACAAGAACAGGCGACTGCCTCAGTGAGTTCGTAAGGAGAACCATCCGTCCCGGGGCTGTCCCGGCCAACCAGCTTAAGCGCCTCCCAAATCTCAGCCTCTGTAACGGGACCCTCACTTTCCAGCCGCTTCCAGCCGCCTCCCGAAGCGGGGGCGGCCAAATAGGCATCGAACTGAGCAGTGCTCAGACCGGGCTCCCTGGTGAACAGATCCTGAAAAGTAATTCACGAAAAGCCTCAACTATGCCCGCGTTTGTAGTCACGGTTCTCCATCCGGCAATGTGACGCTTGCGATATACGCTTTTGCTAGCATTTCTCAATTCCTCTGCGCAATTCTGCGGCCATGTTCGTTGCCTCAGGAGACATTCTCTTTAACCTAGCCCTAACTACAAGAGCTTGGTCTTCTTGATAAAGCAAGGAGGCAACATCACCCTAACTAAGGCTACGTCCCCCCTAACCACGGGATTGTTAGCCCGATCAACTTTATCTTCTACTGCCGTTTGTGCTAATCTTTCTAGATTGAGTCGACGGCTATATTCAGCAAACGATCGTATTGGTTCAGGATCCCCACCACTTATTCAACACGGCCCGTCAATTCCCGCTTTATCGTTAGTTTCAACTGGTCCTGGAAATCTTGCTCTTCAAACAATGAACAGTTCAATTTCCGTGCCAATGTAATTCAATCTGACTTATCTAAGTTTACGCGAACCCGGACGAGCCTATGATCCGGTAAACCTCAGATAAGCGGACAACCTAAGAGCCTGTCGTCCTCACTGGAACTCGGTCGACGAAGCTGTAGCACGCACCGTAGCCGAGCGCCCTATTAGTCAAGTCCCTTTTCTCCGGGGTGTTCATTTCGGTTACTTATCGACAAGATCGAACCTGTCGATAAAGTCCCGAGCCTTTCTATCGGGTTGTTGTTACCCGATCTTTCCCTATGCGATCTATATCCGGGTCAAGGACAGCATTCAATCTTCCCGCTAAAATACCGACGAGATGTCAACAGTCAAACAGCTCGATCCTGCCAAAAACAAAACGGACCATCCCGCATGGTTGTTAGGCCGCATAAACCCCAATGAGACGAAGAGACTTATCCTTTATAGTAACATCCAGCACCTGAGAATGCCTGCCGGATCTTAAAGACATGGGTACACGCCGCATTCAAGGACTTGCTCGCCGAAACACCTCTCGAGGAAATCCATCAAAAACATGCTGAATAGAGGGCGAACCTCTAGACAGTATATCCTCATGATCGCGAGTTGGCAGATGCCTCCTGTATACAACATACATTCACACCGAGGCGCTGAGGAATCACGGCTGAGACACCACTGCGGCAGCTCGATCCTCAGGCTGACCATTCTGCAACCCAACAGAGCCATTATCAGTCCGATTAGGGTTGAGGCACTGTACCAAACATCTCCAGGGACAGGATACCGACGGCCCGTCCCATTGGCTCACCAGCCCATCTCAGTCTTGGTGATGCCATCATTGGACAGGCCACCAATATCCAGGGGAATATTGAAATTTGCAGCTCTGCTCGGAAGGGGTGAACAAGCAGGGTCCTCCAGAACAAACTGATCCAAATTCCTCTGGTCATCGTTTGTGAAGTACACAATTGGAGGAGCTCATCGGGATGAGATCGTGGCCTCTCAAGCATACTCCGCCATGGCTCGACCCCGCACCAAGATCTCACCTGCTCAAAGTCTTTTGGCCTCTGGAAAGTTGATGGATCTTCTGACATCTTTGTTTTTGATGCATTTGTTCCACAATGTTTCGACCTTTTTACATTACGTTAATAGCCTTTTGGGCAGTGTCCTCGAGACGGCAAACATCCTGCCCCATTAAAAGAGGCTTTTTTCTTTTTTTCTTTGCCGCTTATTATTGTCCGGGCTTCTTTGCCTGCCGTGAATCTTTAAGCAGGGATTGAAGAGTCGGTGTTGGCGTGAGTAACAGGTACTTGGGAAGAAAGGGTAGAACTAGCGGGGATAAACCATGAGAAGGGACTGGAGAAGGGACAGGAGAAGGGGCTGAGAGGACTGGTGATGGTTTTTTTTAAATATGGTCATTTGGAAGGGGTGTGGGTCAAAGGTTTTGTCTTGGAGGTGCCATAGTCATGGAGAAGTAGCGGGGCAGACACTGACGCTGCTGATGATTTCTTGATCTTACTGAGCTCGGAGACACTTTGAACTTCTCTCGGTTTTTTAATCTTTTCCCAGCTGGGCTCCGCCTGTTTTTGGATTTCCGTTAACGGAGCATCTTGGTGAACTGCCGGGACATCGCCCTTGCACCACGATGGGGAGTGGACTGTTGGTGTCATCCTAGTGGCCTCAGGGGACTGAGGTCCCGCTGCTTTCGGCTCTTCCCTTTGCCTCCTGGTAACGACGCCATTCTCCGTCGTCTTTGTCCTTAACCACACCAGTGGCGGGCACAAAATTTGAGAGGATGGGGGGCCAGACCCACCCGGGGTTTTAAGTCCCCGG
>JBBBDQ010013810.1:0-17797 GCA_037127315.1 Ascarosepion bandense
CCTTTGCCAGCATTTCTCAATTCCTCTGCACGCACCGCGTTCGCTTGCCTCAGGAGACATTCTCTTTAACCTAGCCCTAACTACCAGAGCTTGGTCCTTCTTGATAAGCAAGGAGGCCTGCTCCGCCCTAGCTAAGGCTACGTCCCCACTAACACGGGATTTGATAGCCCGATCAACTTTGGCTTCTACTGCCGTTTGTGCTGCTAATCTTTCTAAACGAGTCGACGGCTATATTCAGCAGCAAACGATCTAATACGATTTCAAGGATCCCCACCACTTATTCCCAACCACAGCCCCCGTCAATTCCCGCTTTAATGTTAGTTTCAACTGGTCCTGGAAATCTTGCTCTTCAAACAATGAACAGTTCAATTTCCACAACCAGCCAATTTAATCCTAGGTTATCTAAGTTTACGCGAACCCGGACGAGCCTATGATCCGAGTAAACTATCGAATGAAAACTTGGACAACCTAAGAGCCCTACACGGACTCTCCTCACTAAGACTCGGTCGACGAAGCTAGCACGCACCACCGTAGCCGAGCTGCCCCTATTAGTCCAAGTCCATACTATATCCTGGGGTGTCTATTTCGGTACTTATCGACAAGATCGAACCCGCCGATAAAGTCCCGAAATGCTTTTACATCCGGGTTGTTAGTACCCGATCTTTCCCCTATGCGATCTATATCGGGGCCAAGGACGGCATTCCAATCGCCCGCTAAAACTACCCGACGATGTCGTCAAAAAACGGCTCGATCTGCCGAAACAAAGCAGGACGCTCGCATGGACATTGGGCGCATAAACCCCAATGAGACGAAGAGACTTATCCTTTATAGTAACATCCAGCACACAAAGTCTGCCTGCCGGATCTGCGAAGACATGGGTACACGCTGCATTCAAGGACTTGCCGACAGCCAGGAAACACCTCTCGAGCGTCCATCAAAACATGCCGAATAGAGGGCGAGAACCTCCTAGACAGTATATCTCATGATCGCGAGTTGAAAACCGGCCCCTGTATACAACATACATTCACACCGAGGCGCTGAAGATCACGGCTGAGACACTGCCCTGCGTGACTGGATCTCAGGCCCCGGCCATTTATGCTAGCTAACCAGAGAGCCATTATCAGTCCGGATTAGGTTGAGGCACTGTACCAAACATCTCAGGGGACAGGATACCGACGGCCTGTCCCATTGAGCCTTGGCCCATCTCAGTCTTGATAGTGCCATCATTGGACAGGCCACCAATATCCAGGGGGAATGTTAATTTTAAAGCTCTGTAAAGGGAAGGGTGAACAAAAATAGGGTCCTCCCAGAACAAAACTGATCCAAATTCCTCTGGTCATCGTTTGTGAAGTACACAATTGGAGGGCTCATCGGGATGGAGTCATTGGGTCTTCCACATACTCCATACATGGCTCGACCCCGCACCAGATCTCACCACTGTCAAAAGTCTTTGGCCTCTGAAAGTTAAGTGGATCTTCAACATCTTGTTTTTGATGCATTTACATTTCCACAATGTTTTGACCTTTTTACATTGATTAATAGCCTTTTGGGCAGTGTCCTCCGAGACACGGCAAACATCCTGCCCCACATTAAAAGGAGGCTTTTTTCTTTTTTTTTCTTTGCCGCTTATTGTGTCCGGGCTTCTTTGCCTCTTAAATGAATCTTTAAGCGGGGATTGAGAAGGAGTCGGTGTTGGCGTGGGGGTAGCAGATACACTTGGGGAAGAAAGGGTAGAACTAGCTGGGGATAAACCATGAGAAGGGGACTGGAGAAGGGACAGGAGAAGGGGCTGGAAGGGATCAAGGATGGTTTTTTAAATATGGTCATTTTGGAAGGGTGTGGGTCAAGGATTTTGTCATGGGAGGAGGTGCCATAATTCTTTTTTGTGGAGGAGAAGTAGGGGCAGACACTGACGCTGCTGATTTCTTGGTCTTACTTGACTCTAGAGCCTTTTTGAGCTCTCTCAGTTTTTTAATCTTTTCCCAGCTGGGCTCCGCCTGTTTTTGAATTTCCGTTAACGGAGCATCTTGTGAACTGCCGGGACATCGCCCTTACTGCTGATAGAGGGAGTGGGACTGTTGGTGTCATCCCTAGTGGCCTCAGGGGACTGAGGTCCCGCTGCTCGGCTCTTTCCCTTTGCCTCTAGTAACGACACGCCATTCTCCGTCGTCTTTGTCCTTAACCACACCAGTGGCAGGCTTCAGAATTTTGAGAGGATGGGGGCCGAGACCCACCCGGGGTTTCTAAGTCCCCTGACCGTGCCGCTACTAGGCCCGTTTACAGGCGCTTGCGGAACTACAATTTTCAGGCCGGGGTATTTTGGTCGCCAGCGGCCGGAGCACCAGAGGCCTTCTTCTCTGGACAGAAGGAGGACAGGTGACCAATCTGCCCACACTTCCAGCAAGATGGTTTTCGCTCAGTCACTACGACCGGCATTTTCCGGCCGCAATAGTCCAAGCAGTTGGGGACGGGACTCGAAGGCATCTTGATCCATCAATATATCAAACATCCATCCCCCGGCTCAGGTTGTCGGATGAGTCGCCATCATTTGGCCATATTTCTTTAAATAGGACGCCAGATGTTCACCGGCAACCTGAGGAGGAACCTCATATACTGCTACCGTGGTCCTCCTTCGGCCTTCATATATTGTCCTGATTATTAGGTCGTTAGTGATCAATTCCTTGCTCACTACTTCCAAGCAATCTTCAGGTGAGGGTAGCAGTACGTCCCACGTGAGAAAACCCGGTCCTCTTATAACTCTTTGGGCTTAACTCTAGGACACCAGTGTTCGAATCACTGTGTCTTCGTGGAGCGACAACCTTGCGCGTACGCTTGTCCACCACGAAGACCGACACCATTCTTTTTTCAAACTTTTGTAATTCCTGGGGGTTTTCCAAAAGTCCGTCATCTTTCAAAAGATGATCGAAACCTTTAGCCCTTCTCCAGAAACTCCGCAATGTTTATAATGCAACTCGGTGGGGACTTCAACAACAGGGCGATTCCCCGGCCTCAGCATCCTTCGTATTGTCATTCTTATTCTTTCGGTACTTGAAGTCTTCTGGCCTTTCTCGGCCACCATATTCTTGGTCACATTTTTCGGAAGAGGGGGGATAAGCTTCTCATCTTTATCCGGCGGGCCCTTAAAAGGCGGCTCAAAATTCAGTTTCTTTTTTAAACGACCGACCTGAGTCGGCCATTTTTCAATTCCAAATCACCAGGAAAACAATTATATTTTTTCTCCTCCGTAACTAAATAGGGGAATGGGGAGGGGGGAAAAGGGGGGGGGGAATGGAGGGGGGTTTATACAAATTAACCTTGCAGACAATAAAGACAAACGGCAAACAAATCAAAGCAAACAGATTGGCCTTTAGCGGCCAAAATATAATAACAATATCCTTTTTTTTTTAAAAGGAAATTAACCTCTTGAGAGGTTTAACAACCAATAAACTTATTACAATAAAATACAAAAGAATTTAAAATATGTAACAGAAATAGGACACGCAAAGCAGCCGCCTAAAGCTACCTTCGCAAACGGGGAGGGGCTGAAAAGGCAAAAGGAGGAAAACAAACAGTTAAAATTAGATCAGTTTCTGGTCAACAAATAAAATAAAAAGATACTATTAACAAATTTTTTTTTTTTTTTTTTTTTTTTTTTTTTTTTTTTTAAATAAAAATAAATCTGGCACTTAAGACCAAAATGAAAAATGAAAAGAGAAAAATAAAAAGAAAAACGGCCGACCTAAACAAAAACAAATATGGCCGCCAAAAAAAAATACGAAAATAAAATACAAAAAGCTAGAACAAAAATAAAAATAAAACAACAAAGAAAGAAAACGAAAAATAAAATAAAATAAACTTATCGGTACAAAGAAAGGTCTCTTGTGTACAAAATTCAGTCCAAATAAAAAATGTTTTCAACAAAAAGTCCAAGCTGAAACAAAGCAGAGGTCAGAGCAGTCGTAAAATGACAAAACCACGTCCAACAACAACTACACAGCAATTATTTATTTTTGTAAAAATTTACAAAAAATGCGGCACAAGGCCAAAATAGTGGGGATGGGGAAGGCTGGTCTTCATCTGTCTTACATTAACTTAGCTAGACTCACTCACTGACCCAAGCAGACAGTATAATATCCCTTGCACCAAAACATCACAATCTTACGTACCATTCTTACTACGAGCACCAATGCCTCAATACACTCCATGAAAGTCTAACTAAACCCGTATGTACAATTTGTCTGTGGGGGGTGGGGGAAATAACACTTCTAAAATTGCAAACCCCAATGATTTTTATACAACGAATGAAAATATATACAAAAAACTAAACAAAATTGATGTTAGTATTAAACCCCCCACACCCTATCCGTGACAGAAACATCAGTTAGCTGGGCGAAATTTTAGCGGGGCTGGCAGATCTCAAACAGTCATACACACAACCACGCACACACACACAAACACAATAACAAATACGAAATAAAACACACTCAAAACGAAAGATGCCCCGCCTCTACCAGGGAACTGTTATCTCTAATCACCTAAAAAGTGGGGAAGGGCTGGGGGAATTAAACCAAAAAAGAGAGGGCACAAAAAAATAAAAAGTGGGGCCAATGCCCATGCATACCCTAGCTAAGTTTAACCATCATTAAAACATAAAAAGACAAATTAACTAAACTATCCTACTTTCGGGAGGGGTTGAAAAAATGTTTAGTCCAGGAACCCCAATATCCTGATGCCTAACCGGCATCAAAATGCCACTCCAACCAGCTCCTTTCACTCGACAGATTCGCGCAAGATTTACCCACCTTTTGCCAAATTCTGATGGAGGGAGTCGTCGCTCTTTTTCCGTCCTGATTTTGACTTTAAGCTGATGCTTAAAAAACAAAATCAGTTGGGAAGAGGAAAACTTCTCGTCCCCATAGAATTCCTTCTGTCGCGTCGTCCAAATCACGACTCGCATAACACCCAGTAAGCATACGAACACATAATGCTCAGCCCTAGTCAACGACGGCACCACATTGCTACAAACAGAAGGACGAGGACAAAGAACTTTCCACGCAGCATGCGAACTACGAAGTCTTCAAGCCACTTACACAACGGTACTACGACACTGCAATGAAAGAAGGCGTGAGACAAAGTCTCGACCACCGACCCACTGCAGCGAACGCAGTTTGGCGAAACAACCAAACCCGCTGCTTTAAGCTTCTTGCCGACCCAGACAGCCTTTCGTATCACCAGCCAGGTGAGGGATGCCTCGTTGTTTGTGAGGCATTTCAACCCGGGCGCCCAAGGCCATATGGAGCGCGCCTCCTGCTTCGTCAAACCGAGCTCGTCAATCAGATCATCCCGAACGGCCTCCCTCACTAGCACCCGATATAATGCCCGAAGGACAACGCCTGGACGCCAGAGAGGCCATCTGTCGCCCGTAAGAGAAAACTGAGTGCTCGCCGGCATTCACGTGATAGAAGGAGCATTCGCCTCGAGGTAAACGGCCGGCCTCTTCCTCGCACGAATGCACACTTCTTAGGGATGGGAAGCTTTTGCGGGCATCTTCCTTCCAGAATTCACCATTCTCATCCACTTGCGA
The DNA here is from genome assembly GCA_037127315.1 of Ascarosepion bandense. Taxonomy (NCBI): domain Eukaryota; kingdom Metazoa; phylum Mollusca; class Cephalopoda; order Sepiida; family Sepiidae; genus Ascarosepion; species Ascarosepion bandense. The sequence continues at coordinate 5,585 of JBBBDQ010013810.1, forward strand.
ACACATTCGGTCTAGGAAGGCAATGCGAAGCGTATGTTGACGAATCTCAACGCTTGGCATTCCCAGACCGCCCTCAGAAGGATGGAGGCTACAGATCTCGCGACACACCTTTAGAGCCTTGCCTTCTCCCAGAGGAAGGAGTACAAGACCCTGACTAATGTCATTAATATGGCACACGGGAGTGGAAGCACAGAGAGTCGGTAAAGGAGAATCGGGTAGATGTGTGAAACACATACTTCCGCCCTCCTAAGGAAAGCTTCTCAGAGACCACAGACGAACTGCAGCCTCTGCCTTCTCTTGTACCTCCGACCAATTCATTTCCAACTGGAGATCAGGACCGAACCAGACGCCGAGAATCTTGACCGGCCCGTCCGTCCAGTGGAAAGGCCCGGGAAGAGAAACTCCTCTCCACGCGCCCAACCGCAAGCCAACAGACTTATCGCGGTTGATCTTGGCCCCTGTCACCGTCTCATACCCTCTGATTTCCTTGCTGACTTCGTCAATCTCGGCTCGTTTCGACACAAGAGCCGAAACGTCGTCAGCATAGGCAGAATACCTGGCCGAGGTGGTAGCACCAGGTAATGTAATCCCGCGAAGGACCGGATTCGCCTTTAACTTGCGGAAGGAAAGGCTCCAACGCAAGAACGTAGAGCAAAGGCGAGAGCGGACAACCTTGACGAATAGAAGTGAGTCAATAGAAAAGGTTCCGATCGTACTCCATTCACTTCCACCTACGCACCGGGGGACGCGTACAGAAGTCGGATCCAGGAGCGAAAATTGGCCCGAAACCGGCAGCGGAAAGGACAGACTCGAGAAAACGATGGTCAACCCTATCGAACGCCTTGGACTGATCTGGCCCGATCAGCGCGGCTTCCGTGTCGACTTTCTGCGATCAAGCGTACCAAATGAAGGTTGTCCGAATAGTCCTACCTCTTCACAGCACAAGTCTGCTCAAAGGCCAATCAGACTAGAGAGGACAGCCTGCAAAATGGCTGGGTTGGTGATCTGGCTAAAATCTTCAACTCTGTATTTAACATCGTCAAAGGCTCAAAGCTGGCCCATCGAATCCCCACCGTCCTTGCTTTTGCGCAGCAACTTGATCACACCCCTGGTGAAGCGTTGGGGTATAGAGCCCTGCCTCATCCAGTTGTTGGAAATCAGTGCCAGCAAGGAATAAGAACGTGGCGACTGCCTCAAGTACAGTTCGTAAGGAAGACCATCCAATCCCGGAGACTTGTCCTGGCCAACCAGCTTGAGCGCCTCCTCCCAAATCTCAGCCTCTGTAACGGGACCTCGCACCCAGCCGCTTCAGCCGCCTCGAGGCGGGGGAAGTCGGCCAAATAGGGCACTGGGAACTGGAGCAGTGCTCAGACCGGGCTCCCTGGTGAACAGATCCTGAAAATAGTCACGAAAAGTCAACTATGCCCGCGTTTGTAGTCACGGTTCTCCCATCCGGCAATGTGACGCTTGCGATATGCCTTGCTAGCATTTCAATTCCTCTGCACGCAATTCTGCGGCTATGTTCGTTGCCTCAGGAGACATTCTCTTTAACCAGCTCCACCACCAGAGCTTGTCCTTCTTGATAAAGCAAGGAGGCCTGCTCCGCCCTAGCTAAGGCTACGTCCCCACTAACACGGGATTTGATAGCCCGATCAACTTTAAGTTTCTACTGCCGTTTGTGCTGCTAATCTTTCTAGATTGAGTCGACGGTTATATTCAGCAGCAAACGATCTGCTGATGGATTTCAAGGATCCCCACCACTTATTCCCAACCACAGCCCCCGTCAATTCCCCGCTTTATCGTTAGTTTCAACTGGTCCTGGAAATCTTGCTCTCAAACAATGAACAGTTCAATTTCCAGTAACCAGCCAATTTAATCCTAGGCTTATCTAAGTTTACGCGAACCCGGACGAGCCTATGATCCGAGTAAACTATCGAATGGAAACTTGGACAACCTAAGAGCCCTACATCGACTCTCCTCACCAAGACTGTCGACGAAGCTAGCACGCACCACTGTAGCCGAGCTGCCCCTATTAGTCCAAGTCCATACTATATCCCGGGGTGTTCATTTCGGTACTTATCGACAAGATCGAACCTGTCGATAAAGTCCCGAAATGCTTTTACATCCGGGTTGTTAGTACCCGATCTTTCCCCTATGCGATCTATATCGGGGTCAAGGACGGCATTCCAATCGCCCGCTAAAACTATCCGACGAGATGTCGTCAAAAACGGCTCGATCTGCCGAAACAAAGCAGGACGCTCCGCATGGACATTAAGCATAAACCCCAATGAGACGAAGAGACTTATCCTTTATAGTAACATCCAGCACACAAAGTCTGCCTGCCGGATCTGCGAAGACATGGGTACACGCCGCATTCAAGGACTTGGCTCACTAGCCAGAAACACCTCTCGAGCGTCCATCAAAACATGCTGAATAGAGGGCGAACTCCTAGACAGTATATCCTCATGATCGCGAGTTGAAAACCGGGTCTCCTGTATACAACATACATTCACACCGAGGCGCTGAAGATCACGGCTGAGACACGCTCTGCGTGACTCTGATCTCAGGCCCCGGCCATTTATACTAGCTAACCAGAGAGCCATTATCAGTCCGATTAGGGTTGAGGCACTGTACCAAACATCTCAGGGGACAGGATACCGACGGGTCTGTCCCATTGAGCCTGGGCTCCATTTCAGTCTTGATAGTGCCATCATTGGACAGGCCACCAATATCCAGGGGGAATGTTAATTTTAAAGCTCTGTAAAGGGAAGGGTGAACAAAAATAGGGGTCCTCCCAGAACAAAACTGATCCAAATTCCTCTGGTCATCGTTTGTGAAGTACACAAATTGGAGGGCTCATCGATGGAGTCATTGGCCTCTCCAAGCATACTCCATACATGGCTCGACCCCACCAGATCTCACCACTGTCAAAAGTCTTTTGGCCTCTGAAAGTTATGCATCTTCAACATCTTTGTTTTTGATGCATTTACATTTCCACAATGTTTTGACCTTTTTACATTGATTAATAGCCTTTTGGGCAGTGTCCTCCGAGACACGGCAAACATCCTGCCCCACATTAAAAGGAGGCTTTTTTTTTCTTTTTTTTTTTTCTTTGCCGCTTATTGTGTCCGGGTTTCTTTGCCTCTTAAATGAATCTTTAAGCGGGGATTGAGAAGGAGTTTGTGTTGGCGTGGGGGTAGCAGAGAGATACACTTGGGGAAGAAAGGGCAGGAACTAGCTGGGGATAAAACCATGAGAAGGGACTGGAGAAGGGACAGGAGAAGGGGGCTGGAAGGGACTGGTGATGGTTTTTTAAATATGGTCATTTTGGAAGGGGTGTGGGTCAAGGATTTTTGTCATGGGAGGAGGTGCCATAATTTTTTGTGGAGGAGAAGTAGGGGCAGACACTGACGCTGCTGATGATTTCTTGGTCTTACTTGACTCTAGAGCCTTTTTGAGCTCTCTCAGTTTTTTAATCTTTTCCCAAGTTGGGCTCCGCCTGTTTTTGAATTTCCGTTAACGGAGCATCTTGGTGAACTGCCGGGACATCGCCCTTACTGCTGATAGAGGGAGTGGGACTGTTGGTGTCATCCCTAGTGGCTCCCAGGGGACTGAGGTCCCGCTGCTCGGCTCTTCCCTTGCCTCTAGTAACGACACGCCATTCTCCGTCGTCTTTGTCCTTAACCACACCAGTGGCAGGCTTCAGAATTTAGAGACGGGGTCGAGACCCACCTCGGGGTTTTTAAGTCCCCGGACCGTGCCGCTACTAGGCCCGTTACAGGCGTTGCGGAACTACAATTTTCAGGCTTAGGGGTATTTTTGGTCGCCAGCGGCCGGAGCACGCAGAGGCCTTCTTCTGACAGAAGCGAGGACAGGTGACCAATCTGCCCACACTTCCAGCAAGATGGTTTTCGCCCGGTCACTACGACCGGCATTTTCCGGCCGCAATAGTCCAAGCAGTTGGGGACGGACTCGAAGGCATCTTGATCCATCAATATATCAAACATCCATCCTCGCTCAGGTTGTCGGATGAGGCTGCCAATATTTGGCCATATTTCTTTAAATAGGACGCCAGATGTTCACCGGCAACCTGAGGAGGAACCTCATACTGCTACCGTGGTCCTCCTTCGGCCTTCATATATTGTCCTGATTATTAGGTCGTTAGTGATCAATTCCCTTGCTCACTACTTCAAGCAATCTTCAGGTGAGGGTAGCAGTACGTCCCACGTGAGAAAACCCGGTCCTCTTATAACTCTTTGGGGCTTAACCCCTAGGGACACCAGTGTTCGAATCACTGTGTCTTTCGTGGAGCGACAAATTTTTGCGCGTACGCTTGTCCACCACGAAGACCGACACCATTCTTTTTTCAAACTTTTGTAATTCCTGGGGGTTTTCCAAAAGTCCGTCATCTTTCAAAAGATGATCGAAACCTTTAGCCCTCTCCAGAAACTCCGCAATGTTTATAATGCAACTCGGTGGGGACTTCCAACAACAGGTATGATTCCCCGGCCTCAGCATCCTTCGTATTGTCATTCTTATTCTTTTCGGTACTTGAGTCTTCTGGCCTTTCTCGGCCACCATATTCTTGGTCACATTTTTCGGAAGAGGGGGATAAGCTTCCTCATCTTTATCCGGCGGGCCCCTTAAAGGCGTCAAAATTCAGTTTTTTGATCGACCGACTTGAGTCGGCCATTTTTCAATTCCTAACTACCAGAAAGTATATTTTTTTTCCTCCGTAACTAAATAGGGGAATGGGGAGGGGGGAAAAAGGGGGGGGGAAATGGAGGGGGGTTTATACAAATTAACCTTGCAGACAATAAAGACAAACGGCAAACAAATCAAAGCAAACAGATTGGCCTTTAGCGGCCAAAATATAATAACAATATCCTTTTTTTTTAAAAGGAAATTAACCTCTTGAGAGGTTTAACAAACAACCAATAAACTTATTACAATAAAATGCCAAAGAATTTAAAATATGTAACAGAATAGGGACACGCAAAGAGTTGCCTAAAGGCTACCTTCGCAAACGGGAGGGGCTGAAAAGGCAAAAGGAGGAAAACAAACAGTTAAATGATCAGTTTCTTGGTCAACAAATAAAATAAAAAGATACCATTAACAATTTTTTTTTTTTTTTTTTTTTTTTTTTTTTTAAATAAAAATAAATCTGGCACTTAAGACCAAATGAAAAATGAAAAGAGAAAATAAAGAAAAACGGCCGACCTAAACAAACAAATATGGCCGCCAAAAAATACGAAAATAAAATACAAAAAGCTAGAACAAAATAAAAATAAAACAACAAAGAAAGAAAACGAAAAATAAAATAAAATAAACTTATCGGTACAAAGAAAGGTCTCTTGTGTACAAAATTCAGTCCAAATAAAAATGTTTTCAACAAAAGTCCAAGCTGAAACAAAGCAGAGGTCAGAGCAATCGTAAAATGACAAAAACCACGTCCAACAACAACTACACAGCAATTATTTATTTTTGTAAAAATTTACAAAAAATGCGGCACAAGGCCAAAATAGTGATGGGGAAGGCTGGTCTTCATCTGTCTTACATTAACTTAGCTAGACTCACTCACTGACCCAAGCAGACAGTATAACATCCCTTGCACCAAAACATCACAATCTTACGTACCATTCTTATCACGAGCACCACAATGCCTCAATACACTCCATGAAAGTCTAACTAAACCCGTATGTACAATTTGTCTGTGGGGGGGTGGGGGAAATAACACTTAAAATTGCAAACCCCAATGATTTTTATACAACGAATGAAAATATATACAAAAACTAAACAAAATTGATGTTAGTATTAAACCTCCTACAATCTCTATCCGTGACAGAAACATCAGTTAGTTGGCGAAATTTTAGCGGGGCTGGCAGATCTCAAACAGTCATACACACAACCACGCACACACACAAACACAATAACAAATACGAAAAATAAACACACTCGAAACGAAAGATGCCCCGCCTCTACCAGGGAACTGTTATCTCTAATCACCTAAAAAGTGGGGAAGGGCTGGGAATTAAACCAAAAAAGAGAGGGCACAAAAAAAAATAAAAAGTGGGGCCAATGCCCATGCATAAATTCTAGCTAAGTTTAACCATCATTAAAACATAAAAAGACAAATTAACTAAACTATCCTACTTTCGGGAGGGGTTGAAAATGTTTAGTCCAGGAACCCCAATATCCTGATGCCTAACCGGCATCAAATGTTACTCCAAATCAGCTCCTCACTCGACAGATTCGCGCAAGATTTACCCACCTTTTGCCAAATTCTGATGAGGAGTCGTCGCTCTTTCGTCCTGATTTTGACTTTAAGCTGATGCTTAAAAAACAAAATCAGTTGGGAAGAGTGAAAAAACTTCTCGTCCCCATAGAATTTCCTTCTGTCGCGTCGTCCAAATCACGACTCGCATAACACCCAGTAAGCATACGAACACATAATGCTCAGCCCTAGTCAACGACGGCACCACATTGCTACAAACAGAAGCGACTTCCAGGACAAAGAACTTTCCACGCAGCATGCGAACCATGAAGTCTTCAAGCCACTTACACAACGGTACTACGACACTGCAATGAAAGAAGGCGTGAGACAAAGTCTCGACCACCGACCCACCGCAGCGAACGCAGTTTGGCGAAACAACCAAACCCGCTGCTTTAAGCTTTGCCGACCCAGACAGCCTTTCGTATCACCAGCCAGGTGAGGGATGCCTCGTTGTTTGTGAGGTATTTCAACCCGGGCGCCCAAGGCCATATGGAGCGCCTCCTGCTTCGTCAAACCGAGCTCGTCAATCAGGATCATCCCGAACGGCCCCTCACTAGCACCCGATATAATGCCCGAAGGGACAACGCCTGGACGCCAGAGAGGCCATCTGTCGCCTCGTAAGAGAAACCGAGTGCTCGCCGGCATTCACGATAGAAGGAGCATTCGCCCGAGGTAAACGGCCGGCCTCTTCCTCGCACGAATGCACACTTCAGGGATGGGAAGCTTTTATGGGCATCTTCCTTCCAGAATTCACCATTCTCATCCACTTGCGAACACATTCGGTCTAGGAAGGCAATGCGAAGCGTATGTTGACGAATCTCAACGCTTGGCATTCCCAGACCGCCCTCAGAAGGATGGAGGCTACAGATCTCGCGACACACCTTAGGAGCCTTGCCTTCTCCCCAGAGGAAGGAGTACAAGACCCTGACTAATGTCATTAATATGGCACACGGAGTGGAAGCACAGAGAGTCGGTAAAGGAGAATCGGGTAGATGTGTGAAACACATACTTCCGCCCTCCCCTTTAAGGAAAGCTTCCTCAGAGACCACAGACGAACTGCAGCCTCTGCCTTCTCTTGTACCTCCGACCAATTCATTTCAACTGGAGATCAGACCGAACCAGACGCCGAGAATCTGACCGGCCCGTCCGTCCAGTGGAAAGGCCCGGGAAGAGAAACTCCTTCCACGCGCCCAACCGCAAGCCAACAGACTTATCGCGGTTGATCGGCCCTGTCACCGTCTCATGCCCTCTGATTTCCTTGCTGACTTCGTCAATCTCGGCTCTGCTCGACACAAGAGCCGAAACGTCGTCAGTGATGAAAGAATACCTGGCCGAGGTGGTAGCACCAGGTAATGTAATCCCGCGAAGGACCGATTCGCTCTTGACCTGAAAGAAGGAAAGGCTCCAACGCAAGAACGTAGAGCAAAGGCGAGAGTGACAACCTTGACGAATAGAGCGAGTCAATAGAAAAGGTTCCGGATCGTACTCCATTCACTTCCACCAGCGCACCGGGGGACGCGTACAGAAGTCGGATCCAGGAGCGAAAATTGGGCCCGAAACCGGCAGCGGAAAGGACAGACTCGAGAAAACGATGGTCAACCCTATCGAACGCCTTGGACTGATCTAAATTGATCAGCGCGGCTTCCGTGTCGACTTTCTTATGATCGTTACCAAATGAAGGTTGTCCTGAACAGTTCCACTCCTTCACAGCACAAGTCTGCTCAAATAATCAGACTAGAGAGGACAGCCTGCAAACTGTCGGCTAAGATCTGGCTGAAATCTTCAACTCTGTATTTAACATCGTCAAAGGCCTGAAGTTATCTATCGAATCCCCACTGTCCTTGCTTGATCACACCCCTGGTGAAGCGTTGGGGTATAGAGCCCTGCCTCATCCAGTTGTTGAAAATCAGTGCCAGCAAGGGAACAAGAACGGCGACTGCCTCAAGCAGCTCCAAGAAGACCATCCAATCCCAACACGGCCAACCAGCTTGAGCGCCTCCCAAATCTCAGCCTCTGTAACGGGACCTCGCACCCAGCCGCTTCAGCCGCCTCGAGGCGGGGGAAGTCGGCCAAATAGGCATCGAACTGAGCAGTGCTCAGACCGGCTCCCTGGTGAACAGATCCTGAAAATAGTCACGAAAAGCTCCCAACTATGCTCCGCGTTTGTAGTCACGCCCATCCGGCAATGTGACGCTTGCGATATGCCTTTTGCTAGCATTAATTCCTCTGCACGCAATTCTGCGGCCATGTTCGTTGCCTCAGGAGCATTCTTTAACCTTAGCCCTAACTACCAGAGCTTGGTCCTTCTTGATAAGCAAGGAGGCCTGCTCCGCCCTAGCTAAGGCTACGTCCCCACTAACACGGGATTTGATAGCCCGATCAACTTTGGCTTCTACTGCCGTTTGTGCTGCTAATCTTTCTGATTGAGTCGACGGCTATATTCAGCAGAAAACGATCTAATATTGGATTTCAAGGATCCCCACCACTTATTCCCAACCACAGCCCCCGTCAATTCCCGCTGCATTGTTAGTTTCAACTGGTCCTGGAAATCTTGCTCTTCAAACAATGAACAGTTCAATTTCCAGTAACCAGCCAATTTAACTTAGGCTTATCTAAGTTTACGCGAACCCGGACGAGCCTATGATCCGGAGTAAACTATCGAATGAAAACTTGGACAACCTAAGAGCTCTACATCGACTCTCCTCACTAAGACTCGGTCGACGAAGCTAGCACGCACCACCGTAGAAGCCGAGCACTCCTATTAGTCCAAGTCCATAATATATCCTTGGGGGTGTTCATTTCGGTACTTATCGACAAGATCGAACCTGTCGATAAAGTCCCGGAAATGCTTTTACATCCGGGTTGTTAGTACCCGATCTTTCCCCATGCGATCTATATATCAAATAAGGACGCATTCCAATCGCCCGCTAAAACTATCCGACGAGATGTCGTCAAAAACGGCTCGATCTGCCGAAACAAAGCAGGACGCTCCGCATGGACATTGGGCGCATAAACCCCAATGAGACGAAGAGACTTATCCTTTATAGTAACATCCAGCACACAAAGTCTGCCTGCCGGATCTGCGAAGACATGGGTACACGCTGCATTCAAGGACTTGCTCACTAGCCAGGAAACACTCCTCGAGCGTCCATCAAAACATGCTGAATAGAGGGCGAACCTCCTAGACAGTATATCCTCATGATCGCGAGTTGAAAACCGGGTTCTGCATACAACATAATATTCACACCGAGGCGCTGAAGATCACGGCTGAGACACGCTCTGCGTGATCGATCTCAGGCCCCGGCCATTTATACTAGCTAACCAGAGAGCCATTATCAGTCCGATTAGGGCTGAGGCACTGTACCAAACATCTCAGGGGACAGGATACCGACGGCCCGTCCCATTGAGCCTGGCCCATTTCAGTCTTGATAGTGCCATCATTGGACAGGCCACCAATATCCAGGGGGAATGTTAATTTTAAAGCTCTGTAAAGGGAAGGGTGAACAAAAATAGGGGTCCTCCCAGAACAAAACTGATCCAAATTCCTCTGGTCATCGTTTGTGAAGTACACAATTGGAGGGCCTAATGGGATGGAGTCATTGGCCTCTCCAAGCATACTCCATACATGGCTCGACCCCTGCACCAGATCTCACTCACTGTCAAAAGTCTTTTGGCCTCTGGAAAGTTAAGTGGATCTTCAACATCTTTGTTTTTGATGCATTTACATTTCCACAATGTTTTGACCTTTTTACATTGATTAATAGCCTTTTGGGCAGTGTCCTCCGAGACACGGCAAACATCCTGCCCCACATTAAAAGGAGGCTTTTTTCTTTTTTTTTTTTCTTTGCCGCTTATTGTGTCCGAAGTTTCTTTGCCTCTTAAATGAATCTTTAAGCGGGGATTGAGAAGGAGTCGGTGTTGGCGTGGGGGGAAGACAGATACACTTGGGGAAGAAAGGGTAGAACTAGCTGGGGATAAACCATGAGAAGGACTGGAGAAGGGACAGGAGAAGGGGCTGAAGGGACTGGTGATGGTTTTTTAAATATGGTCATTTTGGAAGGGGTGTGGGTCAAGGATTTTGTCATGGGAGGAGGTGCCATAATTCTTTTTTTGGTGGAGGAGAAGTAGGGGCAGACACTGACGCTGCTGATGATTTCTTGGTCTTACTTGACTTAGAGCCTTTTTGAGCTCTCTCAGTTTTTTAATCTTTTTCCCAGCCGCTCCGCCTGTTTTTGAATTTCCCGTTAACGGAGCATCTTGGTGAACTGCCGGGATATCGCCTTACTGCTGATAGAGGGAGTGGGACTGTTGGTGTCATCCCTAGTGGCCTCAGGGGACTGAGGTCCCGCTGCTCGGCTCTTCCCTTTGCCTCTAGTGTACCACACGCCATTCTCCGTCGTCTCTGTCCTTAACCACACCAGTGGCAGGCTTCAGAATTTGAGAGGATGGGGGCCGAGACCCACCCGGGGTTTTGTCCCCGGACCGTGCCGCTACTAGGCCCGTTACAGGCGTTGCGGAACTACAATTTTCAGGCTTAGGGGCATTTTGGCCGCCAGCGGCCGGAGCACCAGAGGCCTTCTTCTCTGGACAGAAGGAGGACAGGTGACCAATCTGCCCACACTTCCAGCAAGATGGTTTTCGCCTGGTCACCACGCGACCGGCATTTTCCGGCCGCAATAGTCCAAGCAGTTGGGGACGGACTCGAAGGCATCTTGATCCATCAATATATCAAACATCCATCCCCCGTTCAGGTTGTCGGATGAGGCTGCCAATATTTGGCCATATTTCTTTAAATAGGACGCCAGATGTTCACTGGCAACCTGAGGAGGAACTCATACTGCTACCGTGGTCCTCCTTCGCCTTCATATATTGTCCTGATTATTAGGTCGTTAGTGATCACTCCTTTGCTCACTTACTTCCAAGCACCAGGTGAGGGTAGCAGTACGTCCCACGTGAGAAAACCCGGTCCTCTTATAACTCTTTGGGGCTTAACCTCCTAGGGACACCAGTGTTCGAAATCACTGTGTCTTTCGTGGAGTTACACCTTTGGTGCGTACGCTTGTCCACCACGAAGACCGACACCATTCTTTTTTCAAACTTTTGTAACTTCCTGGGGGTTTTCCAAAAGTCCGTCATCTTTCAAAAGATGATCGAAACCTTTAGCCCTCTCCAGAAACTCCCCGCAAATGTTTATAATGCAACCCGGTGGGGGACTTCCAACAACAGGGCGATTCCCCGGCCTGGCATCCCCCGTATTGTCATTCTTATTCTTTTTCGTACTTGAAGTCTTCTGGCCTTTCTCGGCCACCATATTCTTGGTCACATTTTTCGGAAGAGGGGGATAAGCTTCCTCATCTTTATCCGGCGGGCCCTTAAAGGGCGGGTCAAAATTCAGTTTCTTTTTAAAACGACCTGACCTGAGTCGGCCATTTTTCAATTCCAAATCACCAGGAAACAATTATATTTTTTCTCCTCCGTAACTAAATAGGGGAATGGGGAGGGGGGAAGGGGTGGAATGGGGGGTTATACAAATTAACCTTGCAGACAAATAACAATGCAGACAAAAGGCAAACTAGCCTTTAGCGGCCAAAATATAATAACAATATCCTTTTTTTTTAAAACGAAATTAACCTCTTGAGAGGTTTAACAAACAACCAATAAACTTATTACAATAAAATACAAATTTAAAATATGTAACAAAAATAGACACGCAAAAGAGTTGCCTAAAGGCTACCTTCGCAAACGGGGAGGGGCTGAAAAGGCAAAAGGAGGAAAACAAACAGTTAAATGATCAGTTTCTGGTCAACAACAAAATAAAAGATACTATTAAAAAAATTTTTTTTTTTTTTTTTTTTTTTTAAATAAAAATAAATCTGGCACTTAAGACCAAATGAAAATGAAAAGAGAAAATAAAAAGAAAAAACGGCCGGGTCCTAAAC
>JBBBDQ010013812.1:0-11032 GCA_037127315.1 Ascarosepion bandense
AGGCAGAAGATTTTCCCACAGTACGTTGCCATTACTTTCTGCCAACTAATGCTAATATGTTAAGAAGATTTTTTTTTAAATAGAAAAGGAATAGCTAAGAATTATTATATTAAAGAATAAACATGAATATATAAAATTATTATGTTCAAAAGAGAAAAATGAATAACGAAGAATATGTTAAGAAGATTTTTTTTAATAGAAAAGGAATAGCTAAGAATTATTATATTAAAGAATAAACATGAATATAAAATTATTATGTTCAAAAGAGAAAAATGAATAACGAAGAATATGTTAAGAAGATTTTTTTTAATAGAAAAGGAATAGCTAAGAATTATTATATTAAAGAATAAACATGAATATATAAAATTATTATGTTCAAAAGAGAAAAATGAATAACGAAGAATATGTTAAGAAGATTTTTTTTTAATAGAAAAGGAATAGCTAAGAATTATTATATTAAAGAATAAACATGAATATATAAAATTATTATGTTCAAAAGAGAAAATGAATAACGAAGAATATGTTAAGAAGATTTTTTTTAATAGAAAAGGAATAGCTAAGAATTATTATATTAAAGAATAAACATGAATATATAAAATTATTATGTTCAAAAGAGAAAACGAATAACGAAGAATATGTTAAGAAGATTTTTTTTTTAATAGAAAAGGAATAGCTAAGAATTATTATATTAAAGAATAAACATGAATATATAAAATTATTATGTTCAAAAGAGAAAATGAATAACGAAGAATATGTTAAGAAGATTTTTTTTTTAATAGAAAAGGAATAGCTAAGAATTATTATATTAAAGAATAAACATGAATATATAAAATTATTATGTTCAAAAAGAGAAAAAAATGAATAACGAAGAATATGTTAATAAAGATTTTTTTAAATAGAAAAGGAATAGCTAAGAATTATTATATTAAAGAATAAACATGAATATATAAAATTATTATGTCTGGTGAAAAAATGAATAACGAAGAATATGTTAAGAAGATTTTTTTTTTAATAGAAAAGGAATAGCTAAGAATTATTATATTAAAGAATAAACATGAATATATAAAATTATTATGTTCAAAAGAGAAAATGAATAACGAAGAATATGTTAAGAAGATTTTTTTTTTAATAGAAAAGGAATAGCTACATCTTGGTTATATTAAAGAATAAACATGAATATATAAAATTATTATGTTCAAAAGAGAAAAATGAATAACGAAGAATATGTTAAGAAGTAGACATGGATAAGTAATAATTATAATGCTACTGAGAAAAAAAAAAACTTAATATATAAAAATTATTATGCCAAAGAGTTAAATAAATTAACAAAATATATAAAATCAGTTAAATATATATCAGTCAGTCAGTTAAATGGCATATTTGATACACGCTTGTCTCGAAAGTGTTGCGACTGACTAGGCAGAAGATTTTTCCCACAGTACGTTGCCATTACTTTCTGCCAACTAATGCTAATATGTTAAGAAGATTTTTTTTTAAATAGAAAAGGAATAGCTAAGAATTATTATATTAAAGAATAAACATGAATATATAAAATTATTATGTTCAAAAGAGAAAAATGAATAACGAAGAATATGTTAAGAAGATTTTTTTTAATAGAAAAGGAATAGCTAAGAATTATTATATTAAGAATAAACATGAATATATAAAATTATTATGTTCAAAAGAGAAAAAATGAATAACGAAGAATATGTTAAGAAGATTTTTTTTTTAATAGAAAAGGAATAGCTAAGAATTATTATATTAAAGAATAAATATGAATATATAAAAAATTATTATGTTCAAAGAGAAAAAATGAATAACGAAGAATATGTTAAGAAGATTTTTTTTTTAATAGAAAAGGAATAGCTAAGAATTATTATATTAAAGAATAAACATGAATATATAAAATTATTATGTCTAAAAGAGAAAAATTAAATAACGAAGAATATGTTAAGAAGATTTTTTTTTTAATAGAAAAGGAATAGCTAAGAATTATTATATTAAAGAATAAACATGAATATATAAAATTATTATGTTCAAAAGAGAAAAATGAATAACGAAGAATATGTTAAGAAGATTTTTTTTTTAATAGAAAAGGGAATATTGAAGAATGATATATTAAAGAATAAACATGAATATATAAAATTATTATAAGTTCAAAAGAGAAAAATGAATAACGAAGAATATGTTAAGAAGATTTTTTTAATAGAAAAGGAATAGCTAAGAATTATTATATTAAAGAATAAACATGAATATATAAAATTATTATGTTCAAAAGAGAAAATGAATAACGAAGAATATGTTAAGAAGATTTTTTTTTTAATAGAAAAAGAATAGCTAAGAATTATTATATTAAAGAATAAACATGAATATATAAAATTATTATGTTCAAAAGAGAAAAATGAATAACGAAGAATATGTTAAGAAGATTTTTTTTTTAATAGAAAAGGAATAGCTAAGAATTATTATATTAAAGAATAAACATGAATATATAAAATTATTATGTTCAAAAGAGAAAATGAATAACGAAGAATATGTTAAGAAGATTTTTTTTTTAATAGAAAAGGAATAGCTAAGAATTATTATATTAAAGAATAAACATGAATATATAAAATTATTATGTTCAAAAGAGAAAAATGAATAACGAAGAATATGTTAAGAAGATTTTTTTTTTAATAGAAAAGGAATAGCTAAGAATTATTATATTAAAGAATAAACATGAATATATAAAATTATTATGTTCAAAAGAGAAAAATGAATAACGAAGAATATGTTAAGTAGACATGGATAAGTAATAATTATAATGCCACTGAGTAAAAAAAACTTAATATATAAAAATTATTATGCCAAAGAGTTAAATAAATTAATAAAATATATAAAATCAGTTAAATATATATCAGTCAGTCAGTTAAATGGTACATTGATACACGCTTGTCTCGAAAGTGTTGCGACTGACTAGGCAGAAGATTTTCCCACAGTACGTTGCCATTACTTTCTGCCAACTAATGCTAATATGTTAAGAAGATTTTTTTTTAAATAGAAAAGGAATAGCTAAGAATTAATATATTAAAGAATAAACATGAATATATAAAATTATTATGTTCAAAAGAGAAAAATGAATAACGAAGAATATGTTAAGATTTTTTTAAATAGAAAAGGAATAGCTAAGAATTATTATATTAAAGAATAAACATGAATATATAAAATTATTATGTTCAAAAGAGAAAAATGAATAACGAAGAATATGTTAAGAAGATTTTTTTTAATAGAAAAGGAATAGCTAAGAATTATTATATTAAAGAATAAACATGAATATATAAAATTATTATGTTCAAAAGAGAAAAATGAATAACGAAGAATATGTTAAGAAGATTTTTTAAAAATAGAAAAGGAATAGCTAAGAATTATTATATTAAAGAATAAACATGAATATATAAAATTATTATGTTCAAAAGAGAAAATGAATAACGAAGAATATGTTAAGAAGATTTTTTTTAAATAGAAAAGGAATAGCTAAGAATTATTATATTAAAGATTAAACATGAATATATAAAATTATTATGTTCAAAAGAGAAAAATGAATAACGAAGAATATGTTAAGATTTTTTTTTTAATAGAAAAGGAATAGCTAAGAATTATTATATTAAAGAATAAACATGAATATATAAAATTATTATGTTCAAAAGAGAAAAATGAATAACGAAGAATATGTTAAGAAGATTTTTTTTTAATAGAAAAGGAATAGCTAAGAATTATTATATTAAAGAATAAACATGAATATATAAAATTATTATGTTCAAAAGAGAAAAATGAATAACGAAGAATATGTTAAGAAGATTTTTTTTTAATAGAAAAGGAATAGCTAAGAATTATTATATTAAAGAATAAACATGAATATATAAAATTATTATGTCTAAAAGAGAAAAAATGAATAACGAAGAATATGTTAAGAAGATTTTTTTTTAATAGAAAAGGAATAGCTAAGAATTATTATATTAAAGAAATAACATGAATATATAAAATTATTATGTTCAAAAGAGAAAATGAATAACGAAGAATATGTTAAGAAGATTTTTTTTTTAATAGAAAAGAATAGCTAAGAATTATTATATTAAAGAATAAACATGAATATATAAAATTATTATGTTCAAAAGAGAAAAATGAATAACGAAGAATATGTTAAGAAGATTTTTTTTTATAATAGAAAAGGAATAGCTAAGAATTATTATATTAAAGAATAAACATGAATATATAAAATTATTATGTTCAAAAGAGAAAAATGAATAACGAAGAATATGTTAAGAAGATTTTTTAAAATAGAAAAGGAATAGCTAAGAATTATTATATTAAAGAATAAACATGAATATAAAATTATTATGTTCAAAAGAGAAAAATGAATAACGAAGAATATGTTAAGAAGATTTTTAAAATAGAAAAGGAATAGCTAAGAATTATTATATTAAAGAATAAACATGAATATATAAAATTATTATGTTCAAAAGAGAAAAATGAATAACGAAGAATATGTTAAGAAGATTTTTTTTTAATAGAAAAGGAATAGCTAAGAATTATTATATTAAAGAATAAACATGAATATATAAAATTATTATGTTCAAAAGAGAAAAAATGAATAACGAAGAATATAAAGTAAGAAGATTTTTTTTAATAGAAAAGGAATAGCTAAGAATTATTATATTAAAGAATAAACATGAATATATAAAATTATTATGTTCAAAAGAGAAAATGAATAACGAAGAATATGTTAAGAAGATTTTTTTTAATAGAAAAGGAATAGCTAAGAATTATTATATTAAAGAATAAACATGAATATATAAAATTATTATGTTCAAAAGAGAAAAATGAATAACGAAGAATATGTTAAGAAGATTTTTTAAAATAGAAAAGGAATAGCTAAGAATTATTATATTAAAGAATAAACATGAATATATAAAATTATTATGTTCAAAAGAGAAAAAATGAATAACGAAGAATATGTTAAGAAGATTTTTTTAAAATAGAAAAGGAATAGCTAAGAATTATTATATTAAAGAATAAACATGAATATAAAATTATTATGTTCAAAAGAGAAAAATGAATAACGAAGAATATGTTAAGAAGATTTTTTTAAAATAGAAAAGGAATAGCTAAGAATTATTATATTAAAGAATAAACATGAATATATAAAATTATTATGTTCAAAAGAGAAAAATGAATAACGAAGAATATGTTAAGAAGATTTTTTTTAATAGAAAAGGAATAGCTAAGAATTATTATATTAAAGAATAAACATGAATATATAAAATTATTATGTTCAAAAGAGAAAATGAATAACGAAGAATATGTTAAGAAGATTTTTTTAAAATAGAAAAGGAATAGCTAAGAATTATTATATTAAAGAATAAACATGAATATATAAAATTATTATGTTCAAAAGAGAAAAATGAATAACGAAGAATATGTTAAGAAGATTTTTTAAAATAGAAAGGAATAGCTAAGAATTATTATATTAAAGAATAAACATGAATATATAAAATTATTATGTTCAAAAGAGAAAAATGAATAACGAAGAATATGTTAAGAAGATTTTTTTTTAATAGAAAAGGAATAGCTAAGAATTATTATATTAAAGAATAAACATGAATATATAAAATTATTATGTTCAAAAGAGAAAAATGAATAACGAAGAATATGTTAAGAAGATTTTTTTTTAATAGAAAAGGAATAGCTAAGAATTATTATATTAAAGAATAAACATGAATATATAAAATTATTATGTTCAAAAGAGAAAAATGAATAACGAAGAATATGTTAAGAAGATTTTTTTTTAATAGAAAAGGAATAGCTAAGAATTATTATATTAAAGAATAAACATGAATATATAAAATTATTATGTTCAAAAGAGAAAAATGAATAACGAAGAATATGTTAAGAAGATTTTTTAAAATAGAAAAGGAATAGCTAAGAATTATTATATTAAAGAATAAACATGAATATATAAAATTATTATGTTCAAAAGAGAAAAATGAATAACGAAGAATATGTTAAGAAGATTTTTTTAAAATAGAAAAGGAATAGCTAAGAATTATTATATTAAAGAATAAACATGAATATATATAAAATTATTATGTTCAAAAGAGAAAAATGAATAACGAAGAATATAAAAGTTAAGAAGATTTTTTTTTAAAATAGAAAAGGAATAGCTAAGAATTATTATATTAAAGAATAAACATGAATATATAAAATTATTATGTTCAAAAGAGAAAAATGAATAACGAAGAATATGTTAAGAAGATTTTTTTTTAATAGAAAAGGAATAGCTAAGAATTATTATATTAAAGAATAAACATGAATATATAAAATTATTATGTTCAAAAGAGAAAAATGAATAACGAAGAATATGTTAAGAAGATTTTTTTAATAGAAAAGGAATAGCTAAGAATTATTATATTATTGAAAGAATAAACATGAATATATAAAATTATTATGTTCAAAAGAGAAAAATGAATAACGAAGAATATGTTAAGAAGATTTTTTTTTTAATAGAAAAGGAATAGCTAAGAATTATTATATTAAAGAATAAACATGAATATATAAAATTATTATGTTCAAAAGAGAAAAATGAATAACGAAGAATATGTTAAGAAGATTTTTTTAAAATAGAAAAGGAATAGCTAAGAATTATTATATTAAAGAATAAACATGAATATATAAAATTATTATGTTCAAAAGAGAAAAATGAATAACGAAGAATATGTTAAGAAGATTTTTTTAAAATAGAAAAGGAATAGCTAAGAATTATTATATTAAAGAATAAACATGAATATATAAAATTATTATGTTCAAAAGAGAAAAATGAATAACGAAGAATATGTTAAGAAGATTTTTTTAAAATAGAAAAGGAATAGCTAAGAATTATTATATTAAATATCAAACATGAATATATAAAATTATTATGTTCAAAAGAGAAAAAATGAATAACGAAGAATATGTTAAGAAGATTTTTTTAAAATAGAAAAGGAATAGCTAAGAATTATTATATTAAAGAATAAACATGAATATATAAAATTATTATGTTCAAAAGAGAAAAATGAATAACGAAGAATATGTTAAGAAGATTTTTTTTTAAATAGAAAAGGAATAGCTAAGAATTATTATATTAAAGAATAAACATGAATATATGTTGTAAAATTATTATGTTCAAAAGAGAAAATGAATACCGAAGAATATGTTAAGAAGATTTTTTTAAATAGAAAAGGAATAGCTAAGAATTATTATATTAAAGAATAAAACATGAATATATAAAATTATTATGTTCAAAAGAGAAAATGAATAACGAAGAATATGTTAAGAAGATTTTTTTAATAGAAAAGAATATTAAGAATTATTATATTAAAGAATAAACATGAATATATAAAATTATTATGTTCAAAAGAGAAAAAATGAATAACGAAGAATATGTTAAGAAGATTTTTTTTTAATAGAAAAGGAATAGCTAAGAATTATTATATTAAAGAATAAACATGAATATATAAAATTATTATGTTCAAAAGAGAAAAATGAATAACGAAGAATATGTTAAGAAGATTTTTTTTTAATAGAAAAGGAATAGCTAAGAATTATTATATTAAAGAATAAACATGAATATATAAAATTATTATGTTCAAAAGAGAAAAATGAATAACGAAGAATATGTTAAGAAGATTTTTTTTTAATAGAAAAGGAATAGCTAAGAATTATTATATTAAAGAATAAACATGAATATATAAATTATTATGTTCAAAAGAGAAAAATGAATAAAACGAAGAATATGTTAAGAAGATTTTTTTTTAATAGAAAAAAGGAATAGCTAAGAATTATTATATTAAAGAATAAACATGAATATATAAAATTATTATGTTCAAAAAGAGAAAAATGAATACCGAAGAATATGTTAAGAAGATTTTTTTAAAATAGAAAAGGAATAGCTAAGAATTATTATATTAAAGAATAAACATGAATATATAAAATTATTATGTTCAAAAGAGAAAAATGAATACCGAAGAATATGTTAAGAAGATTTTTTTTTAAAATAGAAAAGGAATAGCAAAGAATTATTATATTAAAGAATAACATGAATATATAAAATTATTATGTTCAAAAGAGAAAAATGAATAACGAAGAATATGTTAAGAAGATTTTTTTTTAATAGAAAAGGAATAGCTAAGAATTTATTACATATCAAAAGAATAAAATATGAATATATAAAATTATTATGTTCAAAAGAGAAAAATGAATAACGAAGAATATGTTAAGAAGATTTTTTTAATAGAAAAGGAATAGCTAAGAATTATTATATTAAAGAATAAACATGAATATATAAAATTATTATGTTCTAAAGAGAAAAATGAATAACGAAGAATATGTTAAGAAGATTTTTTAATAGAAAAGGAATAGCTAAGAATTATTATATTAAAGAATAAACATGAATATATAAAATTATTATGTTCAAAAGAAAAAATGAATAACGAAGAATATGTTAAGAAGATTTTTTTAATAGAAAAGGAATAGCTAAGAATTATTATATTAAAGAATAAACATGAATATATAAAATTATTATGTTCAAAAAGAAAAATGAATAACGAAGAATATGTTAAAGATTTTTTAATAGAAAAGGAACTAAAATTATTATATTAAAGAATAAACATGAATATATAAAATTATTATGTTCAAAAGAGAAAAATGAATAACGAAGAATATGTTAAGAAGATTTTTAATAGAAAAGGAATAGCTAAGAATTATTATATTAAAGAATAAACATGAATATATAAAATTATTATGTTCAAGAGAAAAATGAATAACGAAGAATATGTTAAGAAGATTTTTTTAAAATAGAAAAGGAATAGCCTAAGAATTATTATATTAAAGAATAAACATGAATATATAAAATTATTATGTTCAAAAGAGAAAAATGAATAACGAAGAATATGTTAAGAAGATTTTTTAAAATAGAAAAGGAATAACTAAAATTATTATATTAAAGAATAAACATGAATATATAAAATTATTATGTTCAAAGAGAAAAATGAATAACGAAGAATATGTTAAGAAGATTTTTTAAAATAGAAAAGGAATAGCTAAGAATTATTATATTAAAGAATAAACATGAATATATAAAATTATTATGTTCAAAAAAGAAAAAATGAATAACGAAGAATATGTTAAAGAAGATTTTTTTAATAAGAATAGCCCAAAATTATTATATTAAAGAATAAACATGAATATATAAAATTATTATATTCAAGAGAAAAATAGAATAACGAAAGAATATGTTAAAATTTTTTTTAATAGAAAAGGAATAGCTAAAATTATTATATTAAAGAATAAACATGAATATAAAGATATTATTATGACAAAGGAAAAATGCGACCAACAAGAAAAGAATATGTTAAGAAGATTTTTTTTTTAATAGAAAAAGGAATAGCTAAGAATTATTATATTAAAGAATAAACATGAATATAAAATTATTATGTTCAAAAGAGAAAAATGAATAACGAAGAATATGTTAAGAAGATTTTTTTTAATAGAAAAGGAATAGCTAAAATTATTATATTAAAAGAATAAACATGAATATATAAAATTATTATGTTCAAAAGAGAAAAATGAATATCCCGAAGAATATGTTAAGAAGATTTTTTAAAATAGAAAAGGAATAGCTAAGAATTATTATATTAAAAAAGAATAAACATGAATATATAAAATTATTATGTTCAAAAGAGAAAAATGAATACCGAAGAATATGTTAAAGATTTTTAGAAATAGAAAAGGAATAGCTAAGAATTATTATATTAAAGAATAAACATGAATATATAAAATTATTATGTTCAAAAGAGAAAAATGAATACAAAGAATATGTTAAGAAGATTTTTTTAAAATAGAAAAAGGAATAGCTTCAAATTATTATAATAAAGAATGTATAGAATATATAAAATTATTATGTTAAAAGAAAAATGAATAACAGAAGAATATGTTAAATTTTTTTAATAGAAAAGGAATAGCTAAAATTATTATATTAAAAAAGAATAAACATGAATATATAAAATTATTATGTTCAAAAGAAAAATGAATACTTGAAATATGTTAAGAAGATTTTTTAATAGAAAAGGAATAGCTAAGAATTATTATATTAAAGAGAATAAACATGAATATATAAAATTATTATAGACCAAAAGAAAAATGAATAACGAAGAATATATTTAAGAAGATTTTTTTTTAATAGAAAAGGAATAGCTAAAAAATTATTATATTACAAGAATAAAACATGAATATATAAAATTATTGCATTCAAAAGAGAAAATGAATAACGAAATATGTTAAGAAGATTTTTTTAATAGAAAAGGAATAGCTAAGAATTATTATATTAAAGAATAAACATGAATATAAAATTATTATGTTCAAAAGAGAAAAATGAATAACGAAGAATATGTTAAGAAGATTTTTTTAATAAAAGGAATAGCTAAAATTATTATATTAAAAGAATAAACATGAATATATAAAATTATTATGTTAAAGAAAAATGAATAACGAAAGGAGAATATGTTAAGAAGATTTTTTAATAGAAAAGGAATAGCTAAATTATTATATTAAAGAATAAACACAGATATATAAAATTATTATATTTCAAAAGAAAAATGAATAACGAAGAATATGTTAAGAAGATTTTTTAATAGAAAAGGAACTAGCTAAGAATTATTATATTAAAGAATAAACATGAATATATAAATTTAATATGTTCAAAGAGAAAAATGAATAACGAAGAATATGTTAAGAAGATTTTTTAAAATGAAAAAGGAATAGCTAAGAATTATTATATTAAAGAATAAACATGAATATATAAAATTATTATGTTCAAAAGAGAAAAATGAATAACAAAGAATATGTTAAGAAGATTTTTTAAAATAGAAAAGGAATAGCTAAGAATTATTATATTAAAGAATAAACATGAATATAAAATTATTATGTTCAAAAGAGAAAAATGAATAACTATACGAAGAAT
>JBBBDQ010013819.1:0-16002 GCA_037127315.1 Ascarosepion bandense
ATATAATAATAATTAATGTGTGCTCTTTAATAGCGTTTAACATATTTTCTGACATACATATTAGGTGACCTTTTTTGGTATACATAATAATTAATGTGTGCTCTTTAATAGCGTTTAATATATTTTCTGACATACATATTAGGTGACCTTTGGTATACATAATAATTAATGTGTGCTCTTTAATAACGTTTAACTTATTTTCTGACATACATATTAGGTGACCTTTGGCATGCATAATAATTAATGTGTGCTCTTTAATAGCGTTTAACATATTTTCTGACATACATATTAGGTGACCTTTGGTATACATAATAATTAATGTGTGCTCTTTAATAGCGTTTAACTTATTTTCTGACATACATATTAGGTGACCTTTGGTATACATAATAATTAATGTGCTCTTTAATAGCGTTTAACTTATTTTCTGACATACATATTAGGTGACCTTTGGTATACATAATAATTAATGTGTGCTCTTTAATAGCGTTTAACTTATTTTCTGACATACATATTAGGTGACCTTTGGTATACATAATAATTAATGTGTGCTCTTTAATAGCGTTTAACTTATTTTCTGACATACATATTAGGTGACCTTTGGTATAAATATAATAATTAATGTGTGCTCTTTAATAGCGTTTAACTTATTTTCTGACATACATATTAGGTGACCTTTGGTATACATAATAATTAATGTGTGCTCTTTAATAGCGTTTAACTTATTTTCTGACATACGCATATTAAATCTTTGGTATACATAATAATTAATGTGTGCTCTTTAATAACGTTTAACATATTTTCTTGACATACATATTAGGTGACTCTTGGTATACATAATAATTAATGTGTGCTCTTTAATAGCGTTTAACTTATTTTCTGACATACATATTAGGTGACCTTTGGTATACATAATAATTAATGTGCTCTTTAATAGCGTTTAACTTATTTTCTGACATACATATTAGGTGACCTTTGGTATACATAATAATTAATGTGTGCTCTTTAATAACGTTTAACATATTTTCTGACATACATATTAGGTGACCTGGTATGCATAATAATTAATGTGTGCTCTTTAATAACGTTTAACTTATTTTCTGACATACATATTAGGTGACCTTGGTATGCATAATAATTAATGTGTGCTCTTTAATAGCGTTTAACTTATTTTCTGACATACATATTAGGTGACCTTGGTATACATAATAATTAATGTGTGCTCTTTAATAGCGTTTAACTTATTTTCTGACATACATATTAGGTGACCTTTGGTATACATAATAATTAATGTGTGCTCTTTAATAGCGTTTAACTTATTTTCTGACATACATATTAGGTGACCTTTGGTATACATAATAATTAATGTGTGCTCTTTAATAGCGTTTAACTTATTTTCTGACATACATATTAGGTGACCTTTGGTATACATAAGTAATGTGCTCTTTAATAGCGTTTAACTTATTTTCTGACATACATATTAGGTGACCTTTAGTATACATAATAATTAATGTGTGCTCTTTAATAACGTTTAACATATTTTCTGACATACATATTAGGTGACCTTTGGTATGCATAATAATTAATGTGTGCTCTTTAATAACGTTTAACTTATTTTCTGACATACATATTAGGTGACCTTTGGTATGCATAATAATTAATGGGTGCTCTTTAATAGCGTTTAACTTATTTTCTGACATACATATTAGGTGACCTTTGGTATGCATAATAATTAATGTGTGCTCTTTAATAACGTTTAACATATTTTCTGACATACATATTAGGTGACCTTTGGTATGCATAATAATTAATGTGTGCTCTTTAATAACGTTTAACTTATTTTCTGACATACATATTAGGTGACCTTTGGTATGCATAATAATTAATGTGTGCTCTTTAATAACGTTTAACTTATTTTCTGACATACATATTAGGTGACCTTTGGTATGCATAATAATTAATGTGTGCTCTTTAATAACGTTTAACTTATTTTCTGACATACATATTAGGTGACCTTTGGTATATACATAATAATTAATGTGTGCTCTTTAATAACGTTTAACTTATTTTCTGACATACATATTAGGTGACCTTTGGTATGCATAATAATTAATGTGTGCTCTTTAATAACGTTTAACATATTTTCTGACATACATATTAGGTGCATCTTTGGTATACATAATAATTAATGTGTGCTCTTTAATAACGTTTAACTTATTTTCTGACATACATATTATAGGTGACCTTTGGTATGCATAATAATTAATGTGTGCTCTTTTAATAACGTTTAACTTATTTTCTGACATACATATTAGGTGACCTTGGTATGCATAATAATTAATGTGTGCTCTTTAATAACGTTTAACTTATTTTCTGACATACATATTAGGTGACCTTTAAGTATACATAATAATTAATGTGTGCTCTTTAATAGCGTTTAACTTATTTTCTGACATACATATTAGGTGACCTTTGGTATGCATAATAATTAATGTGTGCTCTTTAATAACGTTTACATATTTTCTTGACATACATATTAGGTGACCTTTGGTATGCATAATAATTAATGTGTGCTCTTTAATAACGTTTAACATATTTTCTGACATACATATTAGGTGACCTTTGGTATACATAATAATTAATGTGTGCTCTTTAATAACGTTTAACATATTTTCTGACATACATATTAGGTGACCTTTGGTATGCATAATAATTAATGTGTGCTCTTTAATAACGTTTAACTTATTTTCTGACATACATATTAGGTGACCTTTGGTATGCATAATAATTAATGTGCTCTTAATAGCGTTTAACTTATTTTCTGACATACATATTAGGTGACCTTTGGTATACATAATAATTAATGTGTGCTCTTTAATAGCGTTTAACTTATTTTCTGACATACATATTAGGTGACCTTTGGTATGCATAATAATTAATGTGTGCTCTTTAATAACGTTTAACTTATTTTCTGACATACATATTAGGTGACCTTTATACATAATAATTAATGTGTGCTCTTTAATAACGTTTAACTTATTTTCTGACATACATATTAGGTGACCTTTGGTATACATAATAATTAATGTGTGCTCTTTAATAGCGTTTAACTTATTTTCTGACATACATATTAGGTGACCTTTGGTATGCATAATAATTAATGTGCTCTTTAATAGCGTTTAACTTATTTTCTGACATACATATTAGGTGACCTTTGGTATGCATAATAATTAATGTGTGCTCTTTTAATAACGTTTAACTTATTTTCTGACATACATATTAGGTGACCTTTGGTATGCATAATAATTAATGTGTGCTCTTTAATAACGTTTAACTTATTTTCTGACATACATATTAGGTGACCTTTGGTATGCATAATAATTAATGTGTGCTCTTTAATAGCGTTTAACTTATTTTCTGGACATACATATTAGGTGACCTTTGGTATACATAATAATTAATGTGTGCTCTTTTAATATGTTTAACTTATTTTCTGACATACATATTAGGTGACCTTTGGTATGCATAATAATTAATGTGTGCTCTTTAATAACGTTTAACTTATTTTCTGACATACATATTAGGTGACCTTTGGTATACATAATAATTAATGTGTGCTCTTTAATAACGTTTAACTTATTTTCTGACATACATATTAGGTGACCTTTGGTATACATAATAATTAATGTGTGTTTTTTAATAGCGTTTAACTTATTTTCTGACATACATATTAGGTGACCTTTGGTATGCATAATAATTAATGTGTGCTCTTTAATAGCGTTTAACTTATTTTCTTGACATACATATTAGGTGACCTGGTATGCATAATAATTATTAATGTGTGCTCTTTAATAACGTTTAACTTATTTTCTGACATACATATTAGGTGACCTTTGGTATGCATAATAATTAATGTGTGCTCTTTAATAACGTTTAACTTATTTTCTGACATACATATTAGGTGACCTTTGGTATGCATAATAATTAATGTGTGCTCTTTAATAACGTTTAACTTATTTTCTGACATACATATTAGGTGACCTTTGGTATGCATAATAATTAATGTGTGCTCTTTAATAACGTTTAACTTATTTTCTGACATACATATTAGGTGACCTTTGGTATGCATAATTAATAAAATTTTTAATAGCGTTTAACTTATTTTCTGACATACATATTAGGTGACCTTTGCATACATAATAATTAATGTGTGCTCTTTAATAACGTTTAACTTATTTCTGACATACATATTAGGTGACCTTGGTATACATAATAATTAATGTGTGCTCTTTAATAAGCAAGCTTTTAACTTATTTTCTGACATACATATTAGGTGACCTTGGTATGCATAATAATTAATGTGTGTGCTCTTTAATAACGTTTAACATATTTTCTGACATACATATTAGGTGACCTTTGGTATGCATAATAATTAATGTGTGCTCTTTAATAACGTTTAACATATTTTCTGACATACATATTAGGTGACCTTTGGTATACATAATAATTAATGTGTGCTCTTTTAATAACGTTTAACATATTTTCTGACATTATTATTAGGTGACCTTTGGTATGCATAATAATTAATGTGTGCTCTTTAATACCCAACGTTTAACTTATTTTCTGACATACATATTAGGTGACCTTTGGTATGCATAATAATTAATGTGCTCTTTAATAGCGTTTAACTTATTTTCTGACATACATATTAGGTGACCTTGGTATACATAATAATTAATGTGTGCTCTTTTTAATAACGTTTAACATATTTTCTGACATACATATTAGGTGACCTTGGTATGCATAATAATTAATGTGTGCTCTTTAATAACGTTTAACTTATTTTCTGACATACATATTAGGTGACCTTTGGTATGCATAATAATTAATGGGTGCTCTTTTAATAGCGTTTAACTTATTTTCTGACATACATATTAGGTGACCTTTGGTATGCATAATAATTAATGTGTGCTCTTTAATAACGTTTAACTTATTTTCTGACATAGGGTGACCTTTGGTATGCATAATAATTAATGTGTGCTCTTTAATAACGTTTAACATATTTTCTTGACATACATATTAGGTGACCTTTGGTATGCATAATAATTAATGTGTGCTCTTTAATAACGTTTAACTATTTTCTCGACATACATATTAGGTGACCTTTGGTATGCATAATAATTAATGGGTGCTCTTTAATAGCGTTTAACTTATTTTCTGACATACATATTAGGTGACCTTTGGTATGCATAATAATTAATGTGTGCTCTTTAATAACGTTTAACTTATTTTCTGACATACATATTAGGTGACCTTTGGTATGCATAATAATTAATGTGTGCTCTTTAATAACGTTTAACTTATTTTCTGACATACATATTAGCTGACCTTTGGTATACATAATAATTAATGTGTGCTCTTTAATAACGTTTAACATATTTTCTGACATACATATTAGGTGACCTTGGTATGCATAATAATTAATGTGTGCTCTTTAATAACGTTTAACATATTTTCTGACATACATATTAGGTGACCTTTGGTATGCATAATAATTAATGTGTGCTCTTTAATAACGTTTAACTTATTTTCTGACATACATATTAGGTGACCTTGGTATGCATAATAATTAATGGGTGCTCTTTAATAGCGTTTAACTTATTTTCTGACATACATATTAGGTGACCTTTGGTATGCATAATAATTAATGTGTGCTCTTTAATAACGTTTAACTTATTTTCTGACATACATATTAGGTGACCTTTGGTATGCATAATAATTAATGTGTGCTCTTTAATAACGTTTAACTTATTTTCTGACATACATATTAGCTGACCTTTGGTATACATAATAATTAATGTGTGCTCTTTAATAACGTTTAACATATTTTCTGACATACATATTAGGTGACCTTTGGTATGCATAATAATTAATGTGTGCTCTTTAATAACGTTTAACATATTTTCTGACATACATATTAGGTGACCTTTGGTATGCATAATAATTAATGTGTGCTCTTTAATAACGTTTAACTTATTTTCTGACATACATATTAGGTGACCTTTGGTATGCATAATAATTAATGGGTGCTCTTTAATAGCGTTTAACTTATTTTCTGACATACTATTAGGTGACCTTGGTATGCATAATAATTAATGTGTGCTCTTTAATAACGTTTAACTTATTTTCTGACATACATATTAGGTGACCTTTGGTATGCATAATAATTAATGTGTGCTCTTTAATAACGTTTAACTTATTTTCTCTGACATACATATTAGCTGACCTTTGGTATACATAATAATTAATGTGTGCTCTTTAATAACGTTTAACATATTTTCTGACATACATATTAGGTGACCTTTGGTATGCATAATAATTAATGTGTGCTCTTTAATAACGTTTAACATATTTTCTGACATACATATTAGGTGACCTTTGGTATGCATAATAATTAATGTGTGCTCTTTAATAACGTTTAACTTATTTTCTGACATACATATTAGGTGACCTTTGGTATGCATAATAATTAATGTGTGCTCTTTAATAACGTTTAAATTTATTTTCTGACATACATATTAGGTGACCTTTGGTATGCATAATAATTAATGTGTGCTCTTTAATAACGTTTAACTTATTTTCTGACATACATATTAGGTGACCTTTTGGTATACATAATAATTAATGTGTGCTCTTTAATAGCGTTTAACTTATTTTCTGACATACATATTAGGTGACCTTTGGTATACATAATAATAATGTGTGCTCTTTAATAACGTTTAACATATTTTCTGACATACATATTAGGTGACCTTTGGTATGCATAATAATTAATGTGTACTTTAATAACGTTTAACTTATTTTCTGACATACATATTAGGTGACCTTTGGTATGCATAATAATTAATGGGTGCTCTTAATACGTTTAACTTATTTTTCTGACATACATATCCAGTGACCTTTGGTATGCATAATAATTAATGTGCTCTTTAATAACGTTTAACTTATTTTCTGACATACATATTAGGTGACCTTTGGTATGCATAATAATTAATGTGTGCTCTTTAATAACGTTTAACTTATTTTCTGACATACATATTAGGTGACCTTTGGTATACATAATAATTAATGGGTGCTCTTTAATAGCGTTTAACTTATTTTCTGACATACATATTAGGTGACCTTTGGTATGCATAATAATTAATGTGTGCTCTCTTAATAACGTTTAACTTATTTTCTTGGACATACATATTAGGTGACCTGGTATACATAATAATTAATGGGTGCTCTTTAATAGCGTTTAACTTATTTTCTGACATACATATTAGGTGACCTTTGGTATGCATAATAATTAATGTGTGCTCTTTAATAACGTTTAACTTATTTTCTGACATACATATTAGGTGACCTTTGGTATGCATAATAATTAATGTGTGCTCTTTTTAATAGCGTTTAACTTATTGACATACATATTAGTATCCTTTGGTATGCATAATAATTAATGTGCTCTTTAATAACGTTTAACTTATTTTCTGACATACATATTAGGTGACCTTTGGTATGCATAATAATTAATGGGTGCTCTTTTTAATAACGTTTAACTTATTTTCTGACATACATATTAGGTGACCTTTGGTATGCATAATAATTAATGTGTGCTCTTTAATAGCGTTTAACTTATTTTCTGACATACATATTAGGTGACCTTTGGTATGCATAATAATTAATGTGTGCTCTTTAATAACGTTTAACTTATTTTCTGACATACATATTAGGTGACCTTTGGTATGCATAATAATTAATGGGTGCTCTTTAATAACGTTTAACTTATTTTCTGACATACATATTAGGTGACCTTTGGTATGCATAATAATTAATGTGTGCTCTTAATAGCGTTTAACTTATTTTCTGACATACATATTAGAGATCTTTGGTATGCATAATACTAATGTGTGCTCTTTAATAGCGTTTAACTTATTTTCTGACATACATATTAGGTGACCTTTGGTATGCATAATAATTAATGTGTGCTCTTTTTAATAACGTTTAACTTATTTTCTGACATACATATTAGGTGACCTTGGTATGCATAATAATTAATGTGTGCTCTTTAATAATCGTGTTTTTAACTTCTATTTTCTGACATACATATTAGGTGACCTTTTGGTATGCATAATAATTAATGTGTGCTCTTTAATAGCGTTTAACTTATTTTCTGACATACATATTAGGTGACCTTTGGTATGCATAATAATTAATGTGTGCTCTTTAATAACGTTTAACTTATTTTCTGACATACATATTAGGTGACCTTTGGTATGCATAATAATTAATGGGTGCTCTTTAATAACGTTTAACTTATTTTCTGACATACATATTAGGTGACCTTGGTATGCATAATAATTAATGTAGCTCTTTAATAGCGTTTAATCATTTTCTGACATACATATTAGGTGACCTTTGGTATGCATAATAATTAATGTGTGCTCTTTAATAAATAACGTTTAACATATTTCTTGACATACATATTATGACCTTTGGTATACATAATAATTAATGTGTGCTCTTTAATAACGTTTAACTTATTTTCTGACATACATATTAGGTGACCTTTGGTATGCATAATAATTAATGTGTGCTCTTTAATAACGTTTAACTTATTTTCTGACATACATATTAGGTGACCTTGGTATACATATAATAATTAATGTGTGCTCTTTAATAACGTTTAACTTATTTTCTCTGACATACATATTAGGTGACCTTTGGTATACATAATAATTAATGTGTGCTCTTTAATAACGTTTAACTTATTTTCTGACATACATATTAGGTGACCTTTGGTATGCATAATAATTAATGTGTGCTCTTTAATAACGTTTAACTTATTTTCGACATAGATATTAGGTGACCTTTGGTATACATAATAATTAATGTGTGCTCTTTAATAGCGTTTAACTTATTTTCTGACATACATATTAGGTGACCTTGGTATGCATAATAATTAATGTGTGCTCTTTAATAACGTTTAACTTATTTTCTGACATACATATTAGGTGACCTTGGTATACATAATAATTAATGTGTGCTCTTTAATAACGTTTAACTTATTTTCTGACATACATATTAGGTGACCTTTGGTATACATAATAATTAATGTGTGCTCTTTAATAACGTTTATTTTCTGACATACATATTAGGTGACCTTTGGTATGCATAATAATTAATGTGTGCTCTTTAATAACGTTTAACTTATTTTCTGACATAGATATTAGGTGACTTTGGTATACATAATAATTAATGTGTGCTCTTTAATAGCGTTTAACTTATTTTCTGACATACATATTAGGTGACCTTTGGTATGCATAATAATTAATGTGTGCTCTTTAATAACGTTTAACTTATTTTCTGACATACATATTAGGTGACCTTTGGTATGCATAATAATTAATGTGCTCTTTAATAACGTTTAACTTATTTTCTGACATACATATTAGGTGACCTTTGGTATGCATAATAATTAATGTGTGCTCTTTAATAGCGTTTAACTTATTTTCTGACATACATATTAGGTGACCTTTGGTATGCATAATAATTAATGTGTGCTCTTTAATAACGTTTAACATATTTTCTGACATACATATTAGGTGACCTTTGGTATACATAATAATTAATGTGTGCTCTTTAATAACGTTTAACTTATTTTCTGACATACATATTAGGTGACCTTTGGTATGCATAATAATTAATGTGTGCTCTTTAATAGCGTTTAACTTATTTTCTGACATACATATTAGGTGACCTTTGGTATGCATAATAATTAATGTGTGCTCTTTAATAGCGTTTAACTTTATTTTCTGACATACATATTAGGTGACCTTTGGTATGCATAATAATTAATGTGTGCTCTTTAATAACGTTTAACTTATTTTCTGACATACATATTAGGTGACCTTTGGTATGCATAATAATTAATGGGTGCTCTTTAATAACGTTTAACTTATTTTCTGACATACATATTAGGTGACCTTTGGTATGCATAATAATTAATGTGTGCTCTTTAATAACGTTTAACTTATTTTCTGACATACATATTAGGTGACCTTTGGTATGCATAATAATTAATGTGTGCTCTTTAATAACGTTTAACTTATTTTCTGACATACATATTAGGTGACCTTTGGTATGCATAATAATTAATGTGTGCTCTTTAATAACGTTTAACTTATTTTCATACATATTAGGTGACCTTTGGTATGCATAATAATTAATGGGTGCTCTTTAATAACGTTTAACTTATTTTCTGACATACATATTAGGTGACTCTTGGTATGCATAATAATTAATGTGTGCTCTTTAATAACGTTTAACTTATTTTTCTGACATACATATTAGGTGGTCTCTGGTATGCATAATAATTAATGTGTGCTCTTTAATAACGTTTAACTTATTTTCTGACATACATATTAGGTGACCTTTGGTATGCATAATAATTAATGTGTGCTCTTTAATAACGTTTAACTTATTTTCTGACATACATATTAGGTGACCTTTGGTATGCATAATTAATGGGTGCTCTTTAATAACGTTTAACTTATTTTCTGACATACATATTAGGTGACCTTTGGTATGCATAATAATTAATGTGTGCTCTTTAATAACGTTTAACTTATTTTCTGACATACATACAGGTGACCTTGGTATGCATAATAATTAATGTGTGCTCTTTAATAACGTTTAACTTATTTTCTGACATACATATTAGGTGACCTTTGGTATGCATAATAATTAATGGGTGCTCTTTAATAACGTTTAACTTATTTTTCTGACATACATATTAGTACTCATATGGCATAATTAATGGGTGCTCTAATAACGTTTAACTTATTTCGACATACATATTAGGTGGACCTGGTATGCATAATAATTTTAATGTGTGCTCTTTAATAACGTTTAACTTATTTTCTGACATACATATTAGGTGACCTTTGGTATGCATAATAATTAATGTGTGCTCTTTAATAACGTTTAACTTATTTTCTGACATACATATTAGGTGACCTTTGGTATGCATAATAATTAATGTGTGCTCTTTAATAACGTTTAACTTATTTTCTGACATACATATTAGGTGACCTTTGGTATGCATAATAATTAATGGGTGCTCTTAATAACGTTTAACTTATTTTCTGACATGCATATTAATTAATGTGTGCTCTTTAATAACGTTTAACTTATTTTCTGACATACATATTAGGTGACCTTTGGTATGCATAATAATTAATGTGTGCTCTTTAATAACGTTTAACTTATTTTCTGACATACATATTAGCTGACCTTTGGTATACATAATAATTAATGTGTGCTCTTTAATAACGTTTAACTTATTTTCTGACATACATATTAGGTGACCTTTGGTATGCATAATAATTAATGGGTGCTCTTTAATAACGTTTAACTTATTTTCTGACATACATATTAGGTGACCTTTGGTATACATAATAATTAATGGGTGCTCTTTAATAACGTTTAACTTATTTTCTGACATACATATTAGGTGACCTTTGGTATGCATATTAATTAATGTGTGCTCTTTAATAACGTTTAACTTATTTTCTGACATACATATTAGGTGACCTTTGGTATGCATAATAATTAATGTGTGCTCTTTAATAACGTTTAACTTATTTTCTGACATACATATTAGCTGACCTTTGGTATACATAATAATTAATGTGTGCTCTTTAATAACGTTTAACTTATTTTTGTGTATATTAGGTGACCTTTGGTATGCATAATAATTAATGGGTGCTCTTTAATAACGTTTAACTTATTTTTCTGACATACCTATTAGGTAAACCTTTGGTATGCATAATAATTAATGTGTGCTCTTTAATAACGTTTAACTTATTTTCTGACATACATATTAGGTGACCTTTAGTATACATAATAATTAATGTGTGCTCTTTAATAACGTTTAACTTATTTTCTGACATACATATTAGGTGACCTTTGGTATACATAATAATTAATGTGTGTATCTTTAATAACGTTTAACTTATTTTCTGACATACATATTAGGTGACCTTTGGTATGCATAATAATTAATGTGTGCTCTTTAATAACGTTTAACTTATTTTCAAACATACATATTAGGTGACCTTTGGTATGCATAATAATTAATGTGTGCTCTTTAATAACGTTTAACTTATTTTCTGACATACATATTAGGTGACCTTTGGTATACATAATAATTAATGTGTGCTCTTTAATAACGTTTAACTTATTTTCTGACTACATATTAGGTGACCTTTGGTATGCATAATAATTAATGTGTGCTTGTCTTAATAACGTTTAACTTATTTTCTGACATACATATTAGGTGACCTTTGGTATACATAATAATTAATGTGCTCTTTAATAACGTTTAAGTTTATTTTCTGACATATATTGAGTGATACCTGGTATGCATAATAATTAATGTGTGCTCTTTAATAACGTTTAACATTTTTCTGACATACATATTAGGTGACCTTTTGGTATACATAATAATTAATGTGTGCTCTTTAATAACGTTTAACTTATTTTTCTGACATACATATTAGGTGACCTTTGGTATACATAATAATTAATGTGTGCTCTTTAATAACATTTAACTTATTTTCTGACATACGCATATTAGGTGACCTTTGGTATACATAATAATTAATGTGTGCTCTTTAATAACATTTGCGCCATTTTCGACATACATATTCAGTGACTGGTATACATAATAATTAATGTGTGCTCTTTAATAACGTTTAACTTATTTTCTGACATACATATTGGGTGACCTTTGGTATGCATAATAATTAATGTGTGCTCTTTAATAACGTTTAACTTATTTTCTGACATACATATTAGCTGACCTTTGGTATACATAATAATTAATGTGTGCTCTTTAATAACGTTTAACTTATTTTCTGACATACATATTAGGTGACCTTTGGTATGCATAATAATTAATGGGTGCTCTTTAATAACGTTTAACTTATTTTCTGACATACATATTAGGTGACTTTGGTATGCATAATAATTAATGTGCTCTTTAATAACGTTTAACTTATTTTCTGACATACATATTAGGTGACCTTTGGTATACATAATAATTAATGTAGTGCTCTTTAATAACGTTTAACTTATTTTCTGACATACATATTAGGTGACCTTTGGTATACATAATAATTAATGTGTGCTCTTTAATAACGTTTAACTTATTTTCTGACATACATATTAGGTGACCTTTGGTATGCATAATAATTAATGTGTGCTCTTTAATAACGTTTAACTTATTTTCTGACATACATATTAGGTGACCTTTGGTATGCATAATAATTAATGTGTGCTCTTTAATAACGCGTTTAACTTATTTTCGGCATACATATTAGGTGACCTTTGGTATACATAATAATTAATGTGTGCTCTTTAATAACGTTTAACTTATTTTCTGACATACATATTAGGTGACCTTTGGTATGCATAATAATTAATGTGTGCTCTTTAATAACGTTTAACTTATTTTCTGACATACATATTGGGTGACCTTTGGTATACATAATAATTAATGTGTGCTCTTTAATAACGTTGATTATTTTCTGACATACATATTAGGTGACCTTTGGTATGCATAATAATTAATGTATGCTCTTTAATAACGTTTAACTTATTTTCCTGACATACATATTAGGTGACCTTTGGTATACATAATAATTAATGTGTACTCTTTAATAACGTTTGTATTTTCTGACATACATATTAGGTGACCTTTGGTATACATAATAATTAATGTGTGCTCTTTAATAACGTTTAACTTATTTTCTGACATACATATTAGGTGACCTTTGGTATACATAATAATTAATGTGTGCTCTTTAATAACGTTTAACTTATTTTCTGACATACATATTAGGTGACCTTTGGTATGCATAATAATTAATGTGTGCTCTTTAATAACGTTTAACTTATTTTCTGACGCATACATATTGGGTGACCTTTGGTATGCATAATAATTAATGTGTGCTCTTTAATAACGTTTAACTTATTTTCTGACATACATATTAGGTGACCTTTGGTATACATAATAATTAATGTGCTCTTTAATAACGTTTAACTTATTTTCTGACATACATATTAGGTGACCTTTGGTATACATAATAATTAATGTATTGCTCTTTAATAACGTTTAACTTATTTTCTGACATACACATATTGGGTGACCTTTGGTATACATAATAATTAATGTGTGCTCTTTAATAACGTTTAACTTATTTTCTGACATACATATTAGGTGACCTTTGGTATACATAATAATTAATGTGTGCTCTTTAATAACGTTTAACTTATTTTCTGACATACATATTGGGTGACCTTTAGTATACATAATAATTAATGTGTGCTCTTTAATAACGTTTAACTTATTTTCTGACATACATATTAGGTGACCTTTGGTATGCATAATAATTAATGTGTGCTCTTTAATAACGTTTAACTTATTTTCTGACATACATATTAGGTGACCTTTGGTATGCATAATAATTAATGGGGGCTCTTTAATAACGTTTAACTTATTTTCTGACATACATATTAGGTGACCTTTGGTATGCATAATAATTAATGTGTGCTCTTTAATAACGTTTAACTTATTTTCTGACATACATATTAGGTGACCTTTGGTATACATAATAATTAATGTGTGCTCTTTAATAACGTTTAACTTATTTTCTGACATACATATTAGGTGACCTTTGGTATGCATAATAATTAATGTGTGCTCTTTAATAACGTTTAACTTATTTTCTGACATACATATTAGGTGACCTTTGGTATACATAATAATTAATGTGTGCTCTTTAATAACGTTTAACATTTTCCTGACATACATATTAGGTGACCTTTGGTATACATAATAATTAATGTGTGCTCTTTAATAACGTTTAACTTATTTTCTGACATACATATTAGGTGACCTTTGGTATGCATAATAATTAATGTGTGCTCTTTAATAACGTTTAACTTATTTTCTGACATACATATTAGGTGACCTTTGGTATGCATAATAATTAATGGGTGCTCTTTAATAACGTTTAACTTATTTTCTGACATACATATTAGGTGACCTTTGGTATGCATAATAATTAATGTGCTCTTTAATAACGTTTAACTTATTTTCTGACATACATATTAGGTGACCTTTGGTATACATAATAATTAATGTGTGCTCTTTAATAACGTTTAACTTATTTTCTGACATACATATTAGGTGACCTTTGGTATACATAATAATTAATGTGTGCTCTTTAATAACGTTTAACTTATTTTCTGACATACATATTAGGTGACCTTTGGTATACATAATAATTAATGTGTGCTCTTTAATAACGTTTAACTTATTTTCCCGAGCATACATATTAGGTGACCTTTGGTATACATAATAATTAATGTGTGCTCTTTGCTAATAACGTTTAACTTATTTTCTGACATACATATTAGGTGACCTTTGGTATGCATAATAATTAATGTGTGCTCTTTAATAACGTTAAACATTTTTCTGACATACATATTAGGTGACCTTTGGTATGCATAATAATTAATGGGTGCTCTTTAATAACGTTTAACTTATTTTCTGACATACATATTAGGTGACCTTTGGTATGCATAATAATTAATATGTGCTCTTTAATAACGTTTAACTTATTTTCTGACATACATATTAGGTGACCTTTGGTATGCATAATAATTAATGTGTGCTCTTTAATAACGTTTAACTTATTTTCTGACATACATATTAGGTGACCTTTGGTATGCATAATAATTAATGTGTGCTCTTTAATAACGTTTAGCAACTGCTTGTGCCATATTGGTGATACTTTGTGGTATGCATAATAATTAATGTGTGCTCTTTAATAACGTTTAACTTATTTTCTGACATACATATTAATTGACCTTTGGTATACATAATAATTAATG
>JBBBDQ010013821.1:0-15953 GCA_037127315.1 Ascarosepion bandense
TTTTGACATACATATTAGGTGACCTTGTATGCATAATAATTAATGTGTGCTCTTTAATAAGGTTTAACTTATTTTCTGACATACATATTAGGTGACCTTTGGTATGCATAATAATTAATGTGTGCTCTTTAATAAGGTTTAACTTATTTTCTGACATACATATTAGGTGACCTTTGGTATGCATAATAATTAATGTGTGCTCTTTAATAAGGTTTAACTTATTTTCTGACATACATATTAGGTGACCTTGGTGTATGCATAATAATTAATGTGTGCTCTTTTAATAAGGTTTAACTTATTTTCTGACATACATATTAGCTGACCTTTGGTATGCATAATAATTAATGTGTGCTCTTTAATAAGGTTTAACTTATTTTCTGACATACATATTAGGTGACCTTGGCATGCATAATAATTAATGTGTGCTCTTTAATAAGGTTTAACTTATTTTCTGACATACATATTAGGTGACCTTTGGTATGCATAATAATTAATGTGTGCTCTTTAATAAGGTTTAACTTTATTTTCTGCATACATATTAGGTATCTTTGGTATGCATAATAATTAATGTGTGCTCTTTAATATGCATAGTTTAACTTATTTTCTGACATACATATTAGCTGCATCTTTTGGTATGCATAATAATTAATGTGTGCCTTTTATATGTTTAACTTATTTTCTGACATACATATTAGCTGACCTTGTGCATAATAATTAATGTGTGCTCTTTAATAAGGTTTAACTTATTTCTGACATACATATTAGCTGACCTTGTACAGTATAATAATTAATGTGTGCTCTTTAATAAGGTTTAACTTATTTTCTGACATACATATTAGGTGACCTTTGGTATGCCAATTAATGTGTGCTCTTTAATAAGGTTTAACTTATTTTCTGACATACATATTAGTTGACCTTTGGTATGCATAATAATTAATGTGTGCTCTTTAATAAGGTTTAACTTATTTTCTGACATACATATTAGGTGACCTTTGGTATGCATAATAATTAATGTGTGCTCTTTAATAAGGTTTAACTTATTTTCTGACATACATATTAGCTGACCTTTTGGTATGCATAATAATTAATGTGTGCTCTTTAATAAGGTTTAACTTATTTTCTGACATACATATTAGGTG
The DNA here is from genome assembly GCA_037127315.1 of Ascarosepion bandense. NCBI lineage: Eukaryota > Metazoa > Mollusca > Cephalopoda > Sepiida > Sepiidae > Ascarosepion > Ascarosepion bandense. The sequence continues at coordinate 1,140 of JBBBDQ010013821.1, forward strand.
ACCTTTGGTATGCATAATAATTAATGTGTGCTCTTTAATAAGGTTTAACCTATTTTCTGACATACATATTAGGTGACCTTTTTGGTATGCATAATAATTAATGTGTGCTTCTTTCAATAAGGTTTAACTATTTTCTGACATACATATTAGGTGACCTTTGGTATGCATAATAATTAATGTGTGCTCTTTAATAAGGTTTAACTTATTTTCTGACATACATATTAGCTGACCTTTGGTATGCATAATAATTGCTGTGTGCTCTTTAATAAGGTTTAACTTATTTTCTGACATACATATTAGGTGACCTTTGGTATGCATAATAATTAATGTGTGCTCTTTAATAAGGTTTAAATTTATTTTCTGACATACATATTAGCCGACCCTTTTGGTATGCATAATAATTAATGTGTGCTCTTTTAAGAAGGTTTAACTTATTTTCTGACATACATATTAGCTGACCTTTGGTATGCATAATAATTAATGTGTGCTCTTTAATAAGGTTTAACTTATTTTCTGACATACATATTAGGTGACCTTTGGTATGCATAATAATTAATGTGTGCTCTTTAATAAGGTTTAACTTATTTTTCATTACGTTATTAGCTGACCTTTTCGTATGTATAATAATTAATGTGTGCTCTTTAATAAGGTTTAACTTATTTTCGACATACATATTAGCTGACCTTTGGTATGCATAATAATTAATGTGTGCTCTTTAATAAGGTTTAACTTATTTTCTGACATACATATTAGCTGACCTTTGTATGTATAATAATTAATGTGTGCTCTTTAATAACGTTTAACTTATTTTCTGACATACATATTAGGATCTTTGGTATGCATAATAATTAATGTGTGCTCTTTAATAACGTTTAACTTATTTTCTGACATACATATTATAATCTTTGCATGCATAATAATTAATGTGTGCTCTTTAATAAGGTTTAACTTATTTTCTGACATACATATTAGTTGACCTTTGGTATGCATAATAATTAATGTGTGCTCTTTAATAAGGTTTAACTTATTTTCTGGACAGGTATACAGCTTAATCTTTGGTATGCATAATAATTAATGTGTGCTCTTTAATAACGTTTAACTTATTTTCTGACATACATATTAGGTGACCTTTGGTATGCATAATAATTAATGTGCTCTTTAATAACGTTTAACTTATTTTCTGACATATTAGCTGGACCTTGGTATGCATAATAATTAATGTGTGCTTTAATAAGGTTTAACTTATTTTCTGACATAGCTGACCTTTGGTATGCATAATAATTAATGTGTGCTCTTTAATAACGTTTAACTTATTTTCTGACATACATATTAGCTGACCTTTGGTATGCATAATAATTAATGTGTGCTCTTTAATAAGGTTTAACTTATTTTCTGACATACATATTAGCTGACCTTTGGTATGCATAATAATTAATGTGTGCTCTTTAATAACGTTTAACTTATTTTCTGACATACATATTAGCTGACCTTTGGTATGCATAATAATTAATGTGTGCTCTTTAATAACGTTTAACTTATTTTCTGACATACATATTAGGTGACCTTTGCATGTGCATAATAATTAATGTGCTCTTTAATAACGTTTAACTTATTTTCTGACATACATATTAGGTGACCCTTTGGCATGCATAATAATTAATGTGTGCTCTTTAATAACGTTTAACTTATTTTCTGACATACATATTAGGTGACCTTTGGTATGCATAATAATTAATGTGTGCTCTTTAATAACGTTTAACTTATTTTCTGACATACATATTAGCTGACCTTTGGTATGCATAATAATTAATGTGTGCTCTTTAATAACGTTTAACTTATTTTCTGACATACATATTAGGTGACCTTTTGGTATGCATAATAATTAATGTGTGCTCTTTAATAACGTTTAACTTATTTTCTTTGGACATACACACGACCTTTGGTATGCTACAATTAATGCTCTTTAATAACGTTTAACTTATTTTCTGACATACATATTAGCTGACCTTGGTATGCATAATAATTAATGTGTGCTCTTTAATAACGTTTAACTTATTTTCTGACATACATATTAGGTGACCTTTATATGCATAATAATTAATGTGTGCTCTTTAATAACGTTTAACTTATTTTCTGACATACATATTAGCTGACCTTGTATGCATAATAATTAATGTGTGCTCTTTAACAACGTTTAATCCTATTTTCTGACATACATATTAGCTGACCTTTTGGTATGCATAATAATTAATGTGTGCTCTTTAATAACGTTTAACTTATTTTCTGACATACATATTAGGTGACCTTTGGTATGTATAACAATTAATGTGTGCCCTTTAATAAGGTTTAACTTATTTTCTGACATACATATTAGGTGACCTTTGGTATGCATAATAATTTAATGTGTGCTTCAATAAGGTTTAACTTATTTTCTGACATACATATTAGCTGACCTTTGGTATGCATAATAATTAATGTGTGCTCTTTAATAAGGTTTAACTTATTTTCTGGACATACATATTAGGTGACCTTTGGTATGCATAATAATTAATGTGTGCTCTTTAATAAGGTTTAACTTATTTTCTGACATATATTAGCTGACCTTTGGTATGCATAATAATTAATGTGTGCTCTTTAATAAGGTTTAACTTATTTTCTGACATACATATTAGGTGACCTTTGGTATACAATAATTAATGTGTGCTCTTTAATAAGGTTTAACTTATTTTCTGACATACATATTAGGTGACCTTTAGTATGCATAATAATTAATGTGTGCTCTTTAATAAGGTTTTTAACTTATTTTCTGACATACATATTAGGTGACCTTTGGTATGCATAATAATTAATGTGTGCTCTTTAATAAGGTTTAACTTATTTTCTGACATACATATTAGCTGACCTTTGGTATAATAATTAATGTTTTAATAATAAGGTTTAACTTATTTTCTGACATACATATTAGGTGACCTTTGGTATGCATAATAATTAATGTGTGCTCTTTAATAAGGTTTAACTTATTTTCTGACATACATATTAGCTGACCTTTGGTATGCATAATAATTAATGTGTGCTCTTTAATAAGGTTTAACTTATTTTCTGACATACATATTAGCTGACCTTGTATGCATATACTAATTAATGTGCTCTTTAATAAGGTTTAACTTATTTTCTGACATACATATTAGGTGACCTTTGGTATGCATAATAATTAATGTGTGCTCTTTAATAAGGTTTAACTTATTTTCTGACATACATAATAGGTGACCTTTGGTATGCATAATAATTAATGTGCTCTTTAATAAGGTTTAACTTATTTTCTGACATGCACATATTAGCTGACCTTTGGTATGCATAATAATTAATGTGTGCTCTTTAATAAGGTTTAACTTATTTTCTGACATACATATTAGGTGACCTTGGTATGCATAATAATTAATGTGTGCTCTTTAATAAGGTTTAACTTATTTTCTGGACATACATATTAGGTGACCTTGGTATGCATAATAATTAATGTGTGCTCTAATAAAGGTTTAACTATTTTCTGACATACATATTAGCTGACCTTTGGTATGCATAATAATTAATGTGTGCTCTTTAATAAGGTTTAACTTATTTTCTGACATACATATTAGGTGACCTTTGGTATGCATAATAATTAATGTGTGCCTTTAACAAGGTTTAACTTATTTTCTGACATACATATTAGCTGACCTTTGGTATGCATAATAATTAATGTGTACTTTTTAATAAGGTTTAACTTATTTTCTGACATACATATTAGGTGACCTTTGGTATGCATAATAATTAATGTGTGCTCTTTAATAAGGTTTAACTTATTTTCTGACATACATATTAGCTTGATCTTTGGTATGCATAATAATTAATGTGTGCTCTTTAATAATACTAACTTATTTTCTGACATACATATTAGGTGACCTTGGTATGCATAATACCAATGTGTGCTCTTTAATAAGGTTTAACTTATTTTCTGACATACATATTAGGTGATCTTTGGTATGCATAATAATTAATGTGTGCTCTTTAATAAGGTTTAACTTATTTTCTGACATACATATTAGCTGACCTTTGGTATGCATAATAATTAATGTGTGCTCTTTAATAAGGTTTAACTTATTTTCTGACATACATATTAGGTGACCTTGGTATGCATAATAATTAATGTGTGCTCCTTTTAATAAGGTTTAACTTATTTTCTGACACATATATTAGGTGACCTTTGGTATGCATAATTAATGTGTGCTCTTTAATAAGGTTTAACTTATTTTCTGACATGCCAATTACGACCTTTGGTATGCATAATAATTAATGTGTGCTCTTTAATAAGGTTTAATTCGCTTTCTGACATACATATTAGGTGACCTTTGGTATGTATAATAATTAATGTGTGCTCTTTAATAACGTTTAACTTATTTTCTGACATACATATTAGGTGACCTTTGGTATGCATAATTAATTAATGTGTGCTCTTTAATAAGGTTTAACTTATTTTCTGACATACATATTAGTTGACCTTTGGTATGCATAATAATTAATGTGTGCTCTTTAATAAGGTTTAACTTATTTTCTGACATACATATTAATGGACCTGCATGCATAACAATTAATGTGTGCTCTTTAATAACGTTTAACTTATTTTCTGACATACATATTAGGTGACCTTTGGTATGCATAATAATTAATGTGTGTGCTCTTTTAATAACGTTTAACTTTATTTTCTGACATACATATTAGCTGACCTTTGGTATGCATAATAATTAATGTGTGCTCTTTAATAAGGTTTAACTTATTTTCTGACATACATATTAGCTGACCTTTGGTATGCATAATTAATGTGTGCTCTTTAATAAGGTTTAATTTATTTTCTGACATATTAGCTGACCTTTGGTATGCATAATAATTAATGTGCTCTTTAATAACGTTTAACTTATTTTCTGACATACATATTAGGTGACCTTTGGTATGCATAATAATTAATGTGTGCTCTTTAATAACGTTTAACTTATTTTCTGACATACATATTAGGTGACCTTGGTATGCATAATACTAATGTGTGCTCTTTAATAACGTTTAACTTATTTTCTGACATACATATTAGGTGACCTTTGGTATGCATAATAATTAATGTGTGCTCTTTAATATATTAACTTATTTTCTGACATACATATTAGCTGACCTTGGTATGCATAATACCATCGTGTGCTCTTTAATAAGGTTTAACTTATTTTCTGGACATGGGCATAGGCTGACCTTGGTATGCATAATAATTAATGTGTGCTCTTTTAATAAGGTTTAACTTATTTTCTGACACACATATTAGCTGACCTTTGGTATGCATAATAATTAATGTGTGCCTTTTAATAAGGTTTAACTTATTTTCTGACATACATATTAGCTGACCTTTGGTATGCATAATAATTAATGTGTGCTCTTTAATAAGGTTTAATCCTATTTTCTGACATACATATTAGCTGACCTTTTGCATGCATAATAATTAATGTGTGCTCTTTAATAAGGTTTAACTTATTTCGACACATATTAGCTGACCTTTGGTATGCATAATAATTAATGTGTGCTCTTTAATAAGGTTTAACTTATTTTCTGACATACATATTAGCTGACCTTTGGTATGCATAATAATTAATGTGTGCTCTTTAATAACGTTTAACTTCTATTTTCTGACATACATATTAGGTGACCTTTGGTATGCATAATAATTAATGTGCTCTTTAATAACGTTTAATTTATTTTCTGACATACATATTAGCTGACCTTTGGTATACATAATAATTAATGTGTGCTCTTTAATAACGTTTAACTTATTTTCTGACATACATATTAGGTGACCTTTGGTATGCATAATAATTAATGTGTGCTCTTTAATAAGGTTTAACTTATTTTCTGACATACATATTAGGTGACCTTTGGTATGCATAATAATTAATGTGTGTTTTAATAAGGTTTAACTTATTTTCTGACATACATATTAGGTGACCTTTGGTATGCATAATAATTAACGTGTGCTCTTTAATAAGGTTTAACTTATTTTCTGACATACATATTAGCTGACCTTTGGTATGCATAATAATTAATGTGTGCTCTTTTAATAAGTGAATAACTTATTTTCTGACATACATATTAGTGACCTTTGGTATGCATAATAATTAATGTGTGCTCTTTAATAAGGTTTAACTTATTTTCTGACATACATATTAGCTGACCTTTTGGTATGCATAATAATTAATGTGTGCTCTTTAATAAGGTTTAACTTATTTTCTGACATACATATTAGGTGACCTTTGGTATGCATAATACCTAATGTGTGCTCTTTAATAAGGTTTAACTTATTTTCTGACATACATATTAGGTGACCTTTGGTATGCATAATAATTAATGTGTGCTCTTTAATAAGGTTTAATCTTATTTTCTGACATACATATTAGCTGACTCGGTATGCATAATAATTAATGTGTGCTCTTTAAATAACGTTTAACTTATTTTTCGACATACATATTAGGTGACCTTGGTATGTATAATAATTAATGTGTGCTCTTTAATAACGTCAATCCTATTTTCTGACATACATATTAGGTGACCTTTGGTATGCATAATAATTAATGTGTGCTCTTTAAAAACGTTTAACTTATTTTCTGACATACATATTAGTTGACCTTTGGTATACATAATAATTAATGTGTGCTCTTTAATAACGTTTAACTTATTTTCTGACATACATATTAGCTGACCTTGGTATACATAATAATTAATGTGTGCTCTTTAATAACGTTTAACTTATTTTCTGACATACATATTAGGTGACCTTGGTATGCATACAATTTAATGTGCTCTTTAATAAGGTTTAACTTTATTTTCTGACATACATATTGCTGACCTTTGGTATGTATAATAATTAATGTGTGCTCTTTAATAAGGTTTAACTTATTTTCTGACATACATATTAGGTGACCTTGGTATGCATAATAATTAATGTGCTCTTTAATAAGGTTTAACTTATTTTCTGACATACATATTAGGTGACCTTTGGTATGCATAATAATTAATGTGTGCTTCTTTAATAACGTTTAACTTATTTTCTGACATACATATTAGGTGACCTTTGGTATGCATAATAATTAATGTGTGCTCTTTAATAACGTTTAACTTATTTTCTGGGACATACATATTAGCTGACCTTTTGGTATGCATAATAATTAATGTGCGCTCTTTAATAAGGTTTAACTTATTTTTCGACATACATATTAGCTGACCTTGGTATGCATAATAATTAATGTGTGCTCTTTAATAACGTTTAACTTATTTTCTGACATACATATTAGCTGACCTTTGGTATGCATAATAATTAGCCGTGTGCTCTTTAATAACGTTTAACTTATTTTTCGACATACATATTAGGTGACCTTTGCATGCATAATAATTAATGTGTGCTCTTTAACAAGGTTTAACTTATTTTCTGACATACATATTAGGTGACCTTTGGTATACATAATAATTAATGTGTGCTCTTTAATAACGTTTAACTTATTTTCTGACATACATATTAGCTGACCTTTGCATGCATAATAATTAATGTGTGCTCTTTAATAACGTTTAACTTATTTTCTGACATACATATTAGGTGACCTTTGGTATGCATAATAATTAATGTGTGCTCTTTAATAACGTTTAACTTATTTTCTGACATACATATTAGGTGACCTTTGCAGTAGCACACTAATGTGTGCTCTTTAATAACGTTTAACTTATTTTCTGACATGGGGTATATTGCTTTAGGACCTTGGTATGCATAATAATTAATGTGTGCTCTTTAATAAGGTTTAACTTATTTTCTGACATACATATTAGGTGACCTTTGGTATGCATAATAATTAATGTGTGCTCTTTAATAACGTTTAACTTATTTTCTGACATACATATTAGCTGACCTTTGGTATGCATAATAATTAATGTGTGCTCTTTAATAAGGTTTAACTTATTTTCTTGACATACATATTAGCTGGACTCGGTATGCGTATAATAATTAATGTGTGCTCTTTAATAACGTTTAACTTATTTTCTGACATACATATTAGCTGACCTTTGGTATGCATAATAATTAATGTGTGCTCTTTTAATAAGGTTTAACTTATTTTCTGACATACATATTAGCTTGACCTTTCGTATACATAATAATTAATGGGTGCCTTAATAACGTTTAACTTATTTTCTGACATACATATTAGGTGACCTTTGGTATGCATAATAATTAATGTAAAGCTCTTTAATAAGGTTTAACTTATTTTCTGACATACATATTAGGTGACCTTTGGTATGCATAATAATTAATGTGTGCTCTTTAATAACGTTTAACTTATTTTCTGACATACATAGGGTGACCTTTATATGCATAGCTAATTAATGTGTGCTCTTTAATAACGTTTAACTTATTTTCATTGCCATTAGCTGACCTTTGGTATGCATAATAATTAATGTGTGCTCTTTAATAACGTTTAACTTATTTTCTGACATACATATTAGGTGACCTTTGGTATGCATAATAATTAATGTGTGCTCTTTAATAAGGTTTAACTTATTTTCTGACATACATATTAGCTGACCTGGTATGCATAATAATTAATGTGTGCTCTTTAATAACGTTTAACTTATTTTCTGACATACATATTAGGTGACCTTTGGTATGCATAATAATTAATGTGTGCTCTTTAATAACGTTTAACTTATTTTCTGACATACATATTAGGTGACCTGGTATGCATAATAATTAATGTGTGCTCTTTAATAAGGTTTAACTTATTTTCTGACATATATATTAGCTGACCTTTGGTATACATAATAATTAATGTGTGCTCTTTAATAAGGTTTAACTTATTTTCTGACATACATATTAGCTGACCTTTTGGTATACATAATAATTAATGTGTGCTCTTTAATAAGGTTTAACTATTTTCTGACATACATATTAGCCGACTCCTTTGGTATGCATAATAATTAATGTGTGCTCTTTAATAAGGTTTAATCATTTTCTGACATACATATTAGGTGACCTTTGGTATGCATAATAATTAATGTGTGCTCTTTAATAACGTTTAACTTATTTTCTGACATACATATTAGGTGACCTTTGGTATGCATAATAATTAATGTGTGCTCTTTAATAACGTTTAACTTATTTTCTGACATACATATTAGGTGACCTTTGGTGCATAATAATTAATGTGTGCTCTTTAATATGTTTTAACTTATTTTCTGACATACATATTAGGTGACCTTTGGTATGCATAATAATTAATGTGTGCTCTTTAATAACGTTTAACTTATTTTCTGGATATACATATTAGGTGACCTTGGTATGCATAATAATTAATGTGTGCTCTTTAATAAGGTTTAACTTATTTTCTCTGACATACATATTAGGTGACCTTGTATGCATAATAATTAATGTGTGCTCTTTAATAACGTTTAACTTATTTTCTGACATACATATTAGGTGACTCTATATGCATAATAATTAATGTGTGCTCTTTAATAAGGTTTAAATTTATTTTTCTGACATACATATTAGCTGACCTTGTATACATAATAATTAATGGGTGCTCTTTAATAACGTTTAACTTATTTTCTGACATACATATTAGGTGACCTTTGGTATGCATAATAATTATTAATGTGTGCTCTTTAATAAGGTTTAACTATTTTCTGACATACATATTAGGTGACTCAGTATGCATAATAATTAATGTGTGCTCTTTAACAACGTTTAATCTATTTTCTGACATACATATTAGGTGACTCGGTATGCATAATAATTAATGTGTGCTCTTTAATAACGTTTAATCCGCTTTCTGACATACATATTAGCTGACCTTTGGTATGCATACAATAATTAATGTGTGCTCTTTAATAACGTTTAACTTATTTTCTGACATACATAATAGGTGACCTTTGGTATGCATAATAATTATCAAAAATTTTAATAAGGTTTAACTTATTTTCTGACATACATATTAGCTGACCTTTGGTATGCATAATAATTAATGTGCCTTTTAATAACGTTTAATCTATTTTCTGACATACATATTAGGTGACCTTTGGTATGCATAATAATTAATGTATGTGCTCTTTAATAACGTTTAACCTATTTTCTGACATACATAGTGACCTTGTGCATGCATAATAATTAATGTGTGCTCTTTAATAACGTTTAACTTATTTTCTGACATACATATTAGCTGACCTTTGGTATACATAATAATTAACGTGTGCTCTTTAACAACGTTTAACTTATTTTCTGGACAGTTATTATTAGCTGACCTTTGGGTATACATAATTAATGTGCTCTTTAATAACGTTTGTCTCTATTTTCTGACATACATATTAGGTGACCTTTGGTATGCATACAATAATTATCGTGTGCTCTTTAATAATATTTCATCTCATTTTCGATGATATTAGTCAGACCTTTGGTATGCATAATAATTAATGTGTGCTCTTTAATAAGGTTTAACTTATTTTCTATTATACATATTAGGTGACCTTTGGTATGCATAATAACTAATGTGTGCTCTTTAATAAGGTTTAACTTATTTTCTGACATACATATTAGGTGACCTTTGGTATGCATAATAATTAATGTGCTCTTTAATAACGTTTAACTTATTTTCTGACATAGGTGTTATTAGCTTGACCTTTGGTATGCATAATAATTAATGTGTGCTCTTTAATAACGTTTAACTTATTTTCTGACATACATATTAGGTGACCTTTGGTATGCATAATAATTAATGTGTGCTCTTTAATAACGTTTAACTTATTTTCTGACATACATATTAGCTGACCTTTGGTATACATAATAATTAATGTGCTCTTTAATAATCGTTTAACTTATTTTCTGACATACATATTAGCTGACCTTTGGTATACATAATACTAATGTGCCTTTAATATCATAATCCATTTTCGATATACATATTAGCTGACCTTTGGTATACATAATAATTAATGTGTGCTCTTTAATAACGTTTAACTTATTTTCTGACATACATATTAGGTGACCTTTGAAGTGCATAATAATTAATGTGCTCTTTAATAACGTTTAACTTATTTTCTGACATACATATTAGCTGACCTTTGGTATACATAATAATTAATTGCAGTTTCTTAATAACGTTTAACTTATTTTCTGACATACATATTAGCTGACCTTTTCATACATAATAATTAATGTGTGCTCTTTAATAACGTTTAACTTATTTTCTGACATACATATTAGCTGACCTTGGTATACATAATAATTAATGTGTGCTCTTTAATAACGTTTAACTTATTTTCTGACATACATATTAGGTGACCTTTGGTATGCATAATAATTAATGTGTGCTCTTTAATAACGTTTAACTTATTTTCTGACATACATATTAGCTGACCTTTGTATATAATAATTAATGTGTGCTCTTTAATAACGTTTAACTTATTTTCTGACATACATATTAGCTGACCTTTGGTATACATAATAATTAATGTGTGCTCTTTAATAACGTTTAACTTATTTTCTGACATACATATTAGGTGACCTTGGTATGCATAATAATTAAATGTGTGCTCTTTAATAACGTTTAACTTATTTTCTGACATACATATTAGGTGACCTTTGGTATGCATAATAATTAATGTGTGCTCTTTTAATAACGTTTAACTTATTTTCTGACATACATATTAGGTGACCTTGTACGTATAATAATTAATGTGTGCTCTTTAATAACGTTTAACTTATTTTCTGACATATACAGGTGACCTTTGGTATGCATAATAATTAATGTGTGCTTTAATAACGTTTAACTTATTTTCTGACATACATATTAGGTGACCTTTGGTATGCATAATAATTAATGTGTGCTCTTTAATAACGTTTAACTTATTTTCTGACATACATATTAGGTGACCTTGTATGCATAATAATTAATGTGTGCTCTTTAATAACGTTTAACTATTTTCTGACATACATATTAGGTGACCTTTGGTATGCATAATAATTAATGTGTGTGCTCTTTAATAACGTTTAACTTATTTTCTGACATACATATTAGGTGACCTTTGGTATGCATAATAATTAATGTGTGCTCTTTAATAACGTTTAACTTATTTTGACATACATATTAGGTGACCTTTGGCATGCATATAATAATTAATGTGCTCTTTAATAACGTTTAACTCATTTTCTGACATACATATTAGGTGACCTTTGGTATGCATAATAATTAATGTGTGCTCTTTAATAACGTTTAACTTATTTTCTGGACATACATATTAGGTGACCTTGCATGCATAATAATTAATGTGTGCTCTTTAATAACGTTTAACTTATTTTCTGACATACATATTAGTGACCTTTGGTAGCAATAATTAATGTGTGCTCTTTAATAACGTTTAACTTATTTTCTTCATACATATTAGGTGTAATCTTTGGTATGCATAATAATTAATGTGTGCTCTTTAATAACGTTTAACTATTTTCTCTGGTATACATATTAGGTGACCTTTGGTATGCATAATAATTAATGTGTGCTCTTTAATAACGTTTAACATATTTTCTTGACATACATATTAGCTAGACCTTGTATGCATAATAATTAATGTGTGCTCTTTAATAACGTTTAACTATTTCTCTCGACATACATATTAGGTGACCTTGTACATAATAATTAATGTGTGCTCTTTAATAACGTTTAACTTATTTTCTGACATACATATTAGGTGACTCGGTATGCATAATAATTAATGTGTGCTCTTTAATAACGTTGCACTTATTTTCTGACATACATATTAGGTGACCTTTGGTATGCATAATAATTAATGTGTGCTCTTTAATAACGTTTAACTTATTTTCTGACATACATATTAGGTGATGGTATGCATAATAATTAATGTGCTCTTTACTAACGTTTAACTTATTTTCTGACATACATATTAGGTGACTTTTTGGTATGCATAATAATTAATGTGTGCTCTTTACAACGTTTAACTTATTTTCTGACATACATATTAGGTGACCTTTTGCATGCATAATAATTAATGTGTGCTCTTTAATAACGTTTAACTTATTTTCTGACATACATATTAGGTGACCTTGGTATGCATAATAATTAATGTGTGTTTCTTTAATAACGTTTAACTTATTTTTCGACATACATATTAGGTGACCTTTGGTATGCATAATAATTAATGTGTGCTCTTTAATAACGTTTAACTTATTTTCTGACATACATATTAGGTGACCTTTGGTATGCATAATAATTAATGTGTGCTCTTTAATAACGTTTAACTTATTTTTCTGGACATACATATTAGGTGACCTTGGTATAATAATTAATGTGTGCTCTTTAATAACGTTTAACTTATTTTCTGACATACATATTAGGTGACCTTGCATGCATAATAATTAATGTGTGCTCTTTAATAACGTTTAACTTATTTTCTGACATACATATTAGGTGACCTTGTATGCATAATAATTAATGTGCTCTTTAATAACGTTTAACTTATTTGACATACATATTAGGTGACCTTGGTATGCATAATAATTAATGTGCTCTTTAATAACGTTTAACTTATTTTCTGACATACATATTAGGTGACCTTTGGTATGCATAATAATTAATGTGTGCTCTTTAATAACGTTTAACCTATTTTCTGACATACATATTAGGTGAACTTTGGTATGCATAATAATTAATGTGTGCTCTTTAATAACGTTTAACATATTTTCTGACATACATATTAGCTGACCTTTGGTATACATAATAATTAATGTGTGCTCTTTAATAACGTTTAACTTATTTTCTGACATACATATTAGGTGACCTTTGCATGTATAATAATTAATGTGTGCTCTTTAATAACGTTTAACTTATTTTCTGACATACATATTAGCTGACCTTTGGTATACATAATAATTAATGTGTGCTCTTTAATAACGTTTAACTTATTTTCTGACATACATATTAGGTGACCTTGGGTATGCATAATAATTAATGTGTGCTCTTTAATAACGTTTAACTTATTTTCTGACATACATATTAGGTGACCTTGGTATGCATAATAATTAATGTGTGCTCTTTAATAACGTTTAATTTATTTTCTGACATACATATTAGGTGACCTTTGGTATGCATAATAATTAATGTGTGCTCTTTAATAACGTTTAACTTATTTTCGACATACATATTAGGTGTGACCTTTGGTATGTATAATAATTAATGTGTGCTCTTTAATAACGTTTAACTTATTTTCTGACATACATATTAGCTGACCTTTGGTATACATAATAATTAATGTGTGCTCTTTAATAACGTTTAACTTATTTTCTGACACATATATTAGGTGACCTTTGGTATGCATAATAATTAATGTGTGCTCTTTAATAACGTTTAACTTATTTTCTGACATACATATTAATGACCTTTATATACATAATAATTAATGTGTGCTCTTTAATAACGTTTAACTTATTTTCTACATACAAATATATTAGGTGACCTTTGGTATGCATAATAATTAATGTGTGCTCTTTAATAACGTTTAACTTATTTTCTGACATACATATTAGGTGACCTTTTTGGTATGCATAATAATTAATGTGCTCTTTAATAACGTTTAACTTATTTTCGATACATATTAGGTGACCTTTGGTATGCATAATAATTATCGTGCTCTTTAATAACGTTTAACTTATTTTCTGACATACATATTAGCTGACCTTTGTATACATAATAATTAATG
>JBBBDQ010013830.1:0-13476 GCA_037127315.1 Ascarosepion bandense
ACTTTTCCCTCGCCCCACTTTTACTTTCATGTCTTGATATTTACAACACCTTAAGTAGCTTTTCAAGATCGATCGATCTCTCGCTGTATAAGAGCTTATTTCAGTCATGCAGACTTTCGTAGTTCTGTGAAGGCATTATTGTAATGTCTTCTACGTTTTTATTTTTTGCCTTCACGGAATTTCTCAAATTTGACACGAATGAAATTAATACTACTTAGCTGACATTTTCAATATTAATTCTGTTTAAGCTTAATCTTTTATTTTGGATATCGAGCACTTTGACAAAAACCTGCTTGCCAAAAATGCCTTTCTACCAATAAACTACTGAAAAACAAAACTGACACATGATATACACTGAAGACATGTTCAGCAAAGGTGTAATCATTTAATTTGGCAGAAAAACATTCTGCCAATCAGTAAAATATAAAAAATAACGGTTCAAATTTTATGTACTAGTCTCAAGCAGTTTTTTCAAATTTCTGAAATTTTATGCTTAATTTTAGGAATTCTGGTTGTCGGAAAGAGGCGTAGATTGTCTGCCAAAGATCTTCAAAGATGTGAGACCAATATCGAAAAGAAAAAAAAATATAGGAGATGAGAAAGTTGATAAAGCTATTCGACTATTCGAATTGTCTCAGATAATTCGGAGATCTCGGCCAACCCTCTGATGATTGTGGCGAGATGATCAATGTTGAGACGAAGTTCATTTCCGTCTTCTGGCCTGAACACACGACCACCAGCAAAACGTTTTGTTGCTAACATGATCACCCCTGCGGCAAATCTGTTGCCCTCCTCCAGTGTTCTTTAATCAGAAATAACTATGGCTGTTTCTTTTGGAACCCATGGCCTTTTCTCTTGGCTTTCAAGCTGAGTGTGAGGAAACCTATTGGACAGCAAAAGTGTCTTTTTCTAACTACTTGTCTGAAAACACGAAAAGTTCTATTGTGAACATGGAAGCCGCTGAAATATTTGGGCTGGAGAACTTTGAAAAAGAAAGTGTTATAACGTAAAAGGATAAATATTGAGCGAATATCTATCTAATTTCAGTGATGGTGATTCTTATCCTACAAGGGACATTCGGTCATTCAGTGAATACTATATTACAACTTTAGTGATGAATTTTAAAGTTTTTTTTTTAGCACTGCAATTTCAATGTTCTGCTTCCATAAAGAAAATAAATGGAGAAAGCTTAGAAAAATCCAGAATCTCCTTCGCCTATCCTGGTGTATCTTTCTCCTTTTCCAGGGTTTCTTTTCGCTTTAACTTCAGGCAAGCATTTTCTGTTTGAAGCTCATGAACCTGGCTTTTATTACTAATACGATTTTGTTAATTTCTTGTGTATATATTGTATCATTGTATATAAACATTTGGGAAATTTTAAATGTTATTTTCTGCCCATGCCCTCCACTGAAAATTGTACATATTGGAGTCAAGTAGGACTACATAGAGCCGCTGAGGTATTATGGTGACGTAGAAAGAATGCTAAGTAAAATGCGGTATTATGGTGTAAGGTTTATTGTGTGTCAGGGTCAACGAAAGTGAATAGCTAAGTTAAACTAGGACAGATGAAGACCAGCCTTCCCCATCCCCAAATTCGGCTTTGTGCCATATTTGTACATATGTACAATAAATAATGAAGCCTATGAACCTGTGATCTTTACACAGAAGTCTATTTTAGTGCCTGTAGGAAAAAATATTGTGACTTGAAACAAATGATAGCAAATCAAACCAAGATAAAAGTGGTTTTCTTTCCGCTTCATTCAGTCGTTCACGTTGCCTTATCTTTCACTCGTGTGGATCTCGCGTGTGAATGTGATAATGCGTCGTTCCGTTTACTCGTTTGTTCTGCCATTATACGAATAGTGATTTGGACGACGTGCAAGGAGTGTATCTTGCTATATGAATGTTATTCTTATCAGCATTTGATTAGATCTTTTCAGCATCAACTCAAGATAAAGATCAGATTGAAAGCGATTGATATCGACAGATTTAGCAAATGGTGAGTGACTCTAGCAAGTCTGGTTCGCTTGAATGGGGTCAATCTTGTAAGTACAACGGGGTGATTTCTACGAACATTCTACTGGTAAAGTTAATTTCTTTTGTGTACCTCGTTAATGTGATTGAATACCTTCCTTAGCCTGTTCAGGTTTTCTTTCTTGTTATGAGGTAGGTCGAGAGTCCCAATAGAGATGGGAAAAGCGTAGAGGATTCAAAATTTTCCCTGACGCCCCCGGGGTGGTCACACTAATCTGCAATACAGGTGGAAATGTTTCAGGCTGAAATCTCCATCCCCCTGAAAAGAAATTCCCAAATGTGGGGAGTCCCATGAAGGCAAAATAAATTCTCCCTCCCCTTTGCTGAAAACAAAGAAAAAGTACCAGCGAGAAGATGAAAGAAAACACCGGTGTAACGGTGGCTTTGAAAAATCACTATTTGGAGTTCCCCTCCGAAATGCATTGTCGATATGATTATGTTCATTGAGAGAGCCAAGCAGTACACTCATCCGATTACCGATGGCAGGCTACTGGTCGACCGTGAGGTACAAGAAATCCATTTTAGAAATAACCGTGTCGATCTTTCTGCTCGACAAGCAAAAACGGAAAATTTATCTGTGCATAAAAGATACATTGATGAAATCACTGATATCCTTGGGAGTTAAACCCCAACAGATCATAAATGAGAACGGATATTTCATGTGAGACGTACTATTGCTCACTCCCTGAGGACTGCGTGGATACGACCTCGTGATCTGATCACCGTGTACATTATCCGCACAGAATACCCACGACAGCGTCGGGCCAAGGTCACAGTACATGAAATTTCATATTCTCGGAGAGCACTTAGTCATATTGCATTATTTATACCCCTAAGTAATAAGTAATTATGCCCTAAGTAAATAGTACTCTGAACTAGGAAGTAGATGAGTGTGGTGTTTGAACTGATGATAGATCGAAAGTTCCAGTTTGATCTCACTAAAGACCACATTGCTTTTGCAGGAGAAAGTGAACAATGCAAAGGAATATCAAGTCGTGGGAAGAGTAAGAGGGAAGCACTAAGCTGTAAATCTCGGTCCCCAGAAGCTCCCCCTCCAAGGGACAAAGGCTCAACAGGACTAGGGTGAGACTCCGGTTAGCTATACAGAGAAATTTGATCAACATAGTACGACCCAGGATATGACAAACCCTTAAGATAAAGAACATTAAATTTTAACTTCTTTAATTTAAGAGCACCCCGTCCATTAGAAACCATCTCCATTCCTTCCGAAAATAAAAGACCCCATCCTACTGTAACCAGGTCATCTTCCAAGACGACTTCAAAAAAAAAAAGAAAAGAAAAAAAATCAAGTACACCTCGTCCACAATCTTCCATTACAGCCGAAGTTTCCCCATAAACAGCTTCTTCTCATTCACCTTAAATTAGCATGCCACAGCTCTGCAAAATGTCTCCCTCAAATGGTGCTCACCCTCGCACAGCTTTCTATTCCTCTCCAGCAAAATCACACAAACCAGAAGAGGCAACGAAGCTCATTTGTAGGCAACAAAATAGAAAGCAAACCTTCCATTTAACATGTTCGCCACATGTCTCCTGGTCAGACAAAGAATAAAGCAGTATGGAAATCGGATATAGGCTTTAAATTACCTGTTATTCAAGTTTGGCGACAATGATGACGACTTCAACGCGAACTGGTTCAGGTTCCCGGCAAATTTTGGGAATGGTAGATGAGGTTTTGAAGGTTTTCTCCGACTTAAATAGGTGTTCCAATAACTAATTTAAATGGGAATTAAGTTTTAACGTCGATTTTCTTTAATTTTCTTTCAGAAATAACAACTTCAGTCTTTGGTATCATAACCTCGGGAAAGATTAACCAACGAACAACGTGTTAAAGTTCGGGAAACAGTAATGCATTTCGGGCACTTCTCGATTTTGTTTGAATTCAAACAAACTGAGTGGCAGATGTGAAAACGATATGTGGATTGTTTTTTTATTTTTCAACGTGGTAGTCCACGTAAATATTACGAGGAACGAGTGAGTTTTTGATTTGTTTTACGTACATTTTGTCCTTGTTTTTGTTCTGTTTCGTGGACAGGAGATTTTCGCTGTCCTGCTGTAAGGAGAGACTATGAGGTATTATGGTGTATGGTGGATTAATTGACGATGGATGGGCTTTCATGGTGAATGGAAAATTGCAAAGAATGATTGGGTCGTGAATCGGTTTAGCTAGGTACAGGATAGTTACTGATCACCAGTCTCAGTTTTTGTCCCAACCAATCATTGGTCTGTGCCAAAGTTGTATAGTATATACAATAAATCACGTGAACGTCGAGAAAGGAAGTGATCCCCAAACCGCTAAGTGGTTTCGTTGTGTGTTTTGTGTCGCGATCTGAAGAAGTTGCAGCCGAATTCTTTCGTACGGAAACTTGACGCTAATTGTGACTAATTTTCATTTTCTTTTCTGGTAGTCCAGTTCCCAGCAGGCAACAGACGATTTTAAAAAAAAAAGGAAAGTTTGGAAGTACTGTCAAAGATGGCGGAGGCCCAAAAGGCCGAATACGCCTGTACCTTCGACCTCAGCTTGAGGAGGGGCTAAATTGCTCAGATGAGGCGCATTTAGCCTCTATAAAAAAGAAAAATATTAGCAGTTCGTCTCGGTAAATCAAGTGCAAGCACTGGAAACAATGATCATTTCCCTGCTAACCAAAGACACAAAAACACAGAAGTTTGTTATGGGTGAGCAGGGAAACTGAAGAGGAGGCCATCAAAAGCCTAAGCGTCCCGGCTAAAATGTTGGCAAGAAGAAGCCATGACATGCGAGACGTCCTGCTACAACGGAGGAGGAGAAGCAGTTGGCAGGAGCCACACTAACAACCAAACGGAATACATGGGCACCGGCAAGATTCGGAGTTACCTTGCACGGGATGCCTATGGATATTACTGAGGACCTCCTCGGAGACTCTTCCCCAGTATGGCCAGGTGGCCGAAGTGGTAGCTACTACAAGCAAACTTGACTTTCTTACGGGTGATGCCACATTACAAGTTAGACATCGTGTTCGGTGAAATACCGAACATTCTGACCTGCCGTGGCCGGTCCATCTAAGCTTTTAGAAATGTCCAAAATCTCATTCGCCTATGCTGTTTTTTTTTTTTCCAAGGTTTTTCGCTTTAACTTCATAGCAAGCATTTTCTACTGTTTGAAGCTCATGAACCTGTGATTTTTGCACGGAAATCTATTTTAGTGCCCGGATATTGCTATATGAACATTAATCTTAGCATTTGATTAGATTCTTTCAGCATCAGCTTAAGATAAAGATCAGATCTGATTGAAAGCGGTTGATATCGACAGATTTTAGCAAATGGTGGCTGACTGTAGCAATTCTGGTTCGCTTGAATGGGGCCCCAGTCTTTAGTACAATGGGGTGGCTTTTCATGAACATTATCCTGGCTAAGTTGGTTTCTTTGTGTACCGAGTTAATGTGAGTTAATGCGTTCCTAGCCTGTTCCTTGGCTTTCCTTATGATCCAAGTCCAGATTCCCAATCCTCCAGTTCGTTGTTGGTTCACTTTTGACTCGGTTAGTCTTTGATTTTCCAATTCTATTTATTTTCTCCTTCCGTCTTATCGAATGTGCAAGTAACTTGATTTCGCCGTTTGCTTGAACAGACAGCAGTCATTCTGAAAGTTTGTGGGGTAAATGTCCTACTAACACTTGTTAGTTTCAATTTGAATATTTTTTGTTATTTTAATGGGTATTTCATTCTGCCTTTTTATTTACATTAAATTTTAAGTATTTTCCTATTATTGTAGATAAAACCAATTTTTTATGTCTTGGGTTTTGTTCCATCTTTTTAGGTGCCACAGAAAAATATGTGGTATTGGTGTGTGAAGGATTGGAAGGTGACGGATGGGTTCTGGTGGTGAATGAAGAAATTGTAATGAGTGATTGGATCGTGAATAGTGTATTTTTTATACCTCTAATTTTTGTCTTTTGTGCGGTTTACACCGAAGTTTGGTTACACTGCGTTTTGCTGGGGTTAGACCACAATGGCTGAGTCTCCCCAGTAAAATGTTGAATCCATGGTACCTCAAGTACCAACCGTTTAGAAGACTAGTGAAAAAAAAAATGCGGGGGCGCAGTCTCCTACGACCAAATGCGTCTAAAGTACCAGGAGTTCATTAGGTTAATGAAACTCGTTACTGTACCGGAGGCACTAAAAAATGTTATGCCGGCCAGAACGATCTCCTTACGAACAACCGACGGGAAGACGCGGAAGTTCATTGGCATCTGTAGAGAGATGATGGACGAGACCCTCACAAGCATAAAATATTGCCTAAAATATTGGCTAAGCAATCCCGTGCCATGTGGGACGTACTTTTCTGAAGAGGAGGCTAAGACGATTCTACTGAGACTACTCCTAATCTACCGGGGTAAAAAAAAAAAAAAATTGTTACAGTAGAGAGCAGGACACACTGTCGGACATGTTGGGTGGCAGGACATCTGCCAAAGTCGTGACTTCCGCTGCCAAAGAATCCCAGTTGACACTGGAAACCTCGGTAGCACCGGTTAAGGAAAAGGCAGTAGCAGAGGAGGAGGAGGTAGAAAAGAACAACCAGCTCCTTCCAACCCAACGAAGGAAAAATGAAAAAGTAAAAGGAACCGCGACGTTTACTTCCAAGAGCAAGAAACTGGACGTGGAGAGACAGGGGGGATCTATATTTGCTAGATCGTTCCACTGGTTAGGCTAGACGGCCACAAAGTGCCCGAGTGGCGTTAGATGGAAGGCCTAGACTGGCTGGACAAGTTTAACTTCTGGCAACAGCTAGCTAGATTAGTGCTGCGGAAATTAGTAGGGAGGGGTATCAAAAATGGATGGTGGAAGAGGCTTAAGGATAGCATTAGGTCTTTCACCGCTGACTATATCCATCGATTCTTCCGAGCTAAGGCTAACAATGTGAAGACGCTTAAAGATTGTCTGTCTCGGGCAGAGGTAGGGGGGTGGGATCCCCTATAGAAATAGAATTAACTAGGCAGGTCCTGGAACGGTTGGCTAGAAAGCGTTAACAGGGTCATTTAAGTATAGGTTAAAGATGTTTAACGAAGCCGTGAACAGACTTTGAACCTCCAAAAAGATCCGTCGAGGTGACCATCTATAGATTCGAGATGGTCAAGACCCCGGAGGTGCGTACTCTGAGGTCGAACGACAATGCGAGGCGTTTCGGCGGCAGTTCGAGAGCCGCTTTACCAAGGAGCCTTGTGTCAGTGATGAGTTTCGCAAGTTATTTACCCGACTTTCCTCGGCTTGGTCCGACTGAAGCAGCAAGAGTGGATCACGGAGGGTGAAGTTCACTTGGCATTGAAGTGGGTCGGCATGTGCAAGTCTCCGGGATTTGATGTCTACCCTACGAATTGTACTTAAGGCTGTCACATCTTTGTACCGATATTGACGGTGGTGTTCGAAACTGGTTCCGTGCCCGACCAGATTTGTGGGTGAGATTGCGCTACAATAAAGTGTAGGGAAGGGCTTAGATGATTATAGCGCCCATAACTCTGCTAAACACAGAGTTAAAGATTTTTGGCAAAGATCTTGCGTGCTTGCAGTCACTTGCCGAGATTTTGACCATCGAGAGGAAGCGTGACGCCGAAGCTCATCGACATTTGAACTATTTCACCCCTCCTCCAACATAATTGCCATGACTCGAATAAGATGATCCAATAGTGAAATCAATAAATTCCTTGCCAATAACCTATTTACTACGATTCATTTTAATGGAACACCCTATATAATCAGACTGAGAAAACGCGGGAAGAAGCAGTTTTGCTCAGAGAGGGTCCCTGTTTTTGTTCATCCCACCCTATATCGAACACTTACAGTAACATTCCCTGTGAGATGTCGCTAGTCCGGCCTCTGATGGCCACAAACAATGAAATGTGCCAAGGATCAATAAGCGAGGCTATAAAAACAAAACCCTTACCTACAAGCAAGGACTAACCAATGAAGTGTTCAGCTTTAACATTTTTAGGGTGTCTTGATTTCTGAGCCTATTAAATGCCGACGCTATTACCAGAGGAAATAAAATCGAATCTCTTGAAAAGAGGATTAAAAACATTGTTCAATCAGAAGAATGGATCGACACGCTAATTCGAGGAGAACCATATTAGCCTCATGACTTGAATATAAACTATAGCACGCAAACAAAAAAATAATGGATGCGTAATCAGAAGCTCAAGAATTAAATATTTGCAGCTGAGAGCAAGAAAATTCCGAAACGTCAACCAAAAGAATGGCGGACTACAGAACAAAACCTAAAATCTAACTCTTTGTCTGAAGATTACCTTCAATTATCAAACCAGGGTCGGTGTAAGGGTTTTATGAGCCCACCTCGAATCTTAATTTTCAAGAGATACTATTCAAATATAATATAAATGTTATTGTATTCAATTATGTCCAATAATGGATTAATATGTACAGTATGTCGTTAATTAAAAATGAAAATAGTAGTAAACGAAATACAGATCACTAATAGAATATTCATCTTAAATATGATTATATATTAATAGTCCCATCACAATAGAAGATCCATCCTTTTTTTAGAGCTATGTCCGCATAAGATCCCGCAAAAGTTGTTGCTGTTTCCAGTTATTTCTTCTACCTTTGAAGGATCGAAAGCGGTAGTACCAGTTCGTGGCACTGGAAGCTGGTGCCACATCTTTTGCATCAAGCAAGCCTGTTTTCATGCCTGGCGGGAGAGCACAGGATCAAGTCTTCCATTGAGGATATCGACCCAGGAGGTTCCACAGAGTTTGCTCCGCCGCGCCCAGACCACATCGCCAGGAATTTCAACAGGATGACGCACCATTCGCCCATCAGTCTATTACTTCAAAATGCCTTCCACACCGGTGGTGGAGAACAGAATGATGTGGAATCCACTATCAATTACCAAGATCCACAGAAAAATGAAAATCAAGGTCAAAGTAGAGGAAGAAGGGAGAGACGGCAGCTTCCACTGATGGACCTAGAAAGGCCAGACCACCATCCCTTCCACCTCCAAGTTGAAGGCAACGTGGAGAAAATCGAGAAGCATACAGAACATTTCAAGCAACGAATTGTCAAAGTTGAGAACCTGCTCACATTTAAAACCAAGAATAATCCCCACGTGACCACCAAAGACCCAAACAAAGTGCTGTAGAGGAACATCATTGTTCAAGTTTCCATCAAATTAAAGCTCGTGGAGAACCAATGCTTGTAACGTCCTGTTTTGCATTGCGGAGGAAGCCAAGCAGCTGCTCTAGCAAGACCACCACCAAACAGCACCACCTCCTGTTCGAGCATGGCGACCGCAAGATCAAGATACTGCACAATCTCACGGACATCAACAAGATCATATAACGCCTTCTCTCAAATACAGTAACACGTGGTCA
Source organism: Ascarosepion bandense (assembly GCA_037127315.1). Lineage (NCBI taxonomy): Eukaryota > Metazoa > Mollusca > Cephalopoda > Sepiida > Sepiidae > Ascarosepion > Ascarosepion bandense. The sequence goes on from JBBBDQ010013830.1 coordinate 9,415, forward strand.
TCAAGATCCTGAACAGATTGCAGACCAAGGACATGACCTCCTCAGGTGATTGATGATCAAGAAAGAGCCACCCGAGCATCCCCAAACAGATCTTTAATTTGCAGTTTGTCGGCCGCGGCAGGAGGTAGAGATTGTTTTATTAGAATTGCAAGGTAGGAAAGGCAAGTCCAAGACCCTGGCTCAAAGATCCAAGCAGACAGCCAGCAGTACTTTCAACAGTACCAGCAGATGCACCTTCTAAAGGAAGTGAGAATGGCAGACAGTTGAAAAGGAAAACGCGTCCACCACCGGAGAAGTCTCACCGGCAAAAATCACCTGTGTCATCGAAGGCGCCCGCGTCGCCGAAACCACCTCCGCCGCCCAAATCACCTCCCACAGGGGAAGTCGAGGAAAAGCAAGAGGAAGATATGGAAACAAAGCGTTCATCATCCCTGAAGGGCAGCAGAGACGAGGAGGAAGATCAACAAGAGAGCCCCAAAAGCCCCAGAAAGAGTAGGAGCAGTGAAAAAGCGGCATACACTAAGGCTAAATGTTCATCCCTACCAGTATCGCCGGAAAGGGCGTCTTATGCGGATAAGGCAAGAAGCTCTCTCCCCTCCTCCCCTCAAAAACATGCCCAGTCCCCGACCTTAAACTGACTTCTTTAACTCTCACCCCTACTACTCCTACTCTCAAGAAAAAAAAAAAGTTCCTTCCCCAGGAGAAGAGCTAATGAAAGACTATAAAAAGGACATATCTAGGGACTGGTCGGCCTAGAGGCGCTCATTACTTAAGCCCTTGCTGAAGCTAACTTTGTGGATGGCAAGTCCACTGAAGACCCCTAAAACTTCCCAAAAGGCCCCCGGCGTGCTTACCCTGGTTCGTAGCACGGGGTAACCTGAGGGTGCAGGAACACATAAATGAAGCCAGCAGGTTCTACAAAGAAAGAGATAATGTACAGAGTGGAACTCCTGAACTCAAAATGTCTAAGAATTGTGCAGGGGGTTTCCAGTTCTTCTCCATCCCTGCTTATATAGGGTAATCAAACTAACCTTACCCTACAGACGTTGGCGGGATTGTCCAAGACGAACGGATTACGTCAGACGTAGGAACGGGTTCCCTTGGACGGTCCGTCGGTGTCCCCTGCCACCAGAGATTTCTATCCGGTATATGACTAGAGTAAGTCTCTTTTCTATTTTCAGGTCTAAAAATTCTTATGTGGCTGTCTAATGACTGTCGTTTATTCAGCATATGGGAACCGGCAGCGCCAGAGGCGTTTCTTTGCTGGTCAGACATACCTCAGATGCGAGAGTGGACCTTTCCCATGTCGGTGCCAAGGGCCGGTTGATTGTGACCGATATGGCAGTGAAAAGCAACTCGTTCCGGTTGATTGCGGTTTATGCGCCCAATGACTGCTGTGAGCGGGTCTTTTTTTGACTGTTGGAGCCCTTCCTGGTGGATTCAACACGACTAATCCTAGTGAGGGACTGGAATGCTATCCTGAACTCCAAATGGGATACAAAGGGAGGGGTGTTAGCGGGAGGAGAGGTGATCGTAGCTTGGTTAACATCATTGAGATTTTGGCTTCGTTGATAGATACCGGGTCGATCATCCGAGTGGGAGTATGTGGACGTGGGCGTAGTTGGCCTCTCTACCAAGGTAGTTAGCTACCTGGATAGAGTGTTAGAGAAGCCGACAGACTTCTTAGAATGTCAACGTTCCACGGGTAGGTTATACGGATCACAAACTTGTTTGTGCCCGTGTAGCGTTAGAATTTAGGGCTAGAATGGCTGGTTACTGGAAGTTCAATCAGTCCTTACTGGACAGGCAGGACTTTGGTGCCAGCTAATTAGTGCAGCGGGCGTTAACTAGGGGAGCATTGGGAGTAAGTGGTGGGAGAACCTTAAGGATAGCATTAGGGTCTTTCGCCACTCAATATAGCCAACAAGGCGAAAACACTTAGAGCTAATTACTCCCGGGCGGAGGTTGGTGGGGATCCCCTCAAGATAGCTAAGGAGGCCCTTGAGCGTTATTGATCAGGTAATTGGACATAAGATGTCTTCCAAAGCTGTGAGCTTGGGCGCGTATCTGCGCAGGGAGAAATTGTCGAGGCGGCGATCGCTACATTCGAGAGGTGCGCGACCCGGCGGGGCATCTCCTTCGGTCGACTGACGATATGTGTGTGAGGCGTTTCGGCGAAGTCTACGCGGCTTTGAAGAAGGTCAGCAGTGGCAAGTCGCCTGGTTTGGATGGTTTGCCCTATGAATTGTACTTGAGGCGGTCGCACATTTTTGTCCCGATCTTGACTGTTGTGTTCAACAACTGGTTCCGGCAGGGGGCCATCCCCAACCTGTTCACCAGGGGTGTGGTCACGCTTTTGAGAAAAGGCAAGAATGTTGGAGGGAATTAGATGGTTACAGGCCCATAACTCTGCTAAACACAGTTAAAGATTTTGGCCAAGATCCTGACGAATCGCTTGCAGCTAGTTGCAGAGTCTGTTGGGACCTGATCAGACGGTGCTGTGAAGGGCCGAACAATTCAGAGCAACCTGCACTTGATCCGCACGATCCTAAAGGGTGTAAAAGACGACGATAATGCTGCGCTGATCAATTTGGATCAATCCAAGGAATTTGATAGGGTTGACCATGGCTACCTGGCTGCTGTCCTGCAGACCGCCGCATCTGCACCTGACTTCTGCCGCTGGATTAGCCCCTGTATCGCTCCCCCACGGCTGTGGTACAGGGGAACGGAAGCTGTCGAGCGCTTTTGCGCTGTCTATGGTCCGAGCGTCATCCACTGTCGTCCTTACTTTGTCTTGGCGTTGAGCCTCTCCTTCGCCGGCTAAAAGACAGGACGTACAGTTCGACCCTACGCGGAATCGCTGTCCCTGGTGGTGCTCGAGCCAGGGATTCTGCGTACGCCAATGACGTAACGACTTTTGTGTCCTCCCGGAGTGACGAGCGGTACAGAAGACGCTTGAACGGTACAAAGAGGTGCCTGGAAGGGTTCTACCTTCCCGGGGCCCTTGACTGGACGGACGGTCCTGTTCGCATTCTTGGCGTGGTTTGGGCTGACTTACAGTTGAAGAATTGGTCTGAAATACAGGCAAAAGTCGGCGCGTCGGTCGTGATTTGGCGTCGAAGGAATTTGTCCTTAAAGGGCTTGGCAGAGGTGTGTTCTACATATCTTTCCCAAGATCCTTTACCGGCTGTCTGTACTTCCCTTTATGATGGACGTGAGGAGGCGATCGAGCGTTTGCTATTCTTTCGGAGAACGCAAACATCACGTCACGGAAGGTGTGTTACCAACGTCCGTGTCATGGGGGTCTGGGAATGCTGCACTTGGAGAGTCACAAGCTTGCTTCAAGGGTGGTTTTTCTCAGGCGCGTTGATGGAAGATCGGTTGCTTTCGGGGGTAATGAGGGTTATGGGTTATTCAAGCCTCACTATCACTCCCCCGATCATGAGGCGGTGCCGTAAGCCTCATGGGCGATAGTGATTCTTCCTCGAGGGGAAAGCCTTGCGGGCTATTCCACGGTCTAGTGACATTTCACAGCCTAGAAAAGTCTTCGAGATTAGTAAGAGTGTCGCAAAGGACCCACTACGGGAGAAGCTCGGCATGTCGGAGAATGAGTTTCGCTCGTATTGGTCTTGGGCGCCAGGTGCAGATTATCTTGGCAACAGTTTTTCGATCTGGCGATTAGCTCGGAATCGGTTGTCTCAATGACATGCGTTTCATAAAGGGCATGGCGGATTTGCCAGGATTGTGAACGCTGCAACCTTTTGGTTTAAAGGAGACGTCCTCGCACGCCTACCATTGTTCGCAGGTTCGTCCGTTGTGGGATCGTGTCGGCGAGTTGACTGCTCGTATCGCGCCGCATGAGCTCCTGCTCATTGATCGTGCATACGCACGTGAGTGTGTCGCCCTGTTTGGAGTGAAGCAGATGTGTTTCTATCGCTACTAGCCACGGCTCGAATGGTGCACATGGACGACGCAACTGGAGGAAGTCTTGCGGGGTAGCTGTCTTTCACATCAGGATTTGATCCGATATTTTGAGCATCAGCTCAAAATGAAGGTTAAAAC